>WOGO01000944.1:0-20055 GCA_015342085.1 Leptinotarsa defecta | reverse complement strand
AAATAATTCTGCATTAGTTGCAGAGCATGACCTCTAATACCATAATTACACAATTTTTGGAGTAGGATTTCATGTGACACAGTATCGAACGCCTTTGCCAAGTCCATAAATACCGCAAGACATTTCGAAGACTTGTCCAAGGCCCCTACTGTTTGTTCTACGAAGTCGAGCACGGCATTTTCTGTATTCGATTTGTTCATGAACCCGAATTGTTGTTGTGTTATTACCTGATGTTTACTAAAGAAATCCATTATTCGATTTTTAACAGATTGCTCGAATAGTTTCGCAAAATTATTGATGACAGAAATTGGTCGGTAATTGCATATTTCACTTTGACTTCCAGATTTGAAGACTGGAGTTATTCTACTAACTTTCCACTGAGACGGTACATTACCCTTTTTGTAACATAAATTAATCAAATGAACTAATGGTTTCAATAGGTATTGATGTATATGTTTTATCAGTTTGCTAGTTATTTCGTCAGGTCCTGTTGCACTATAGTTTTTTAACTTAGAAATTAGACATATCATTTCATTTTCTGTCACTGAATGGAAATTATTGAAGAAAAGTTCTCATTGATTCAAATCTTATCGACTTCCAGTTTGCTGCTTCGTGTTTTTGGATTGTAATTGATCTTCGTCCTCTTTCTTTTCTGGTGTCCTTAATTTTTGGTTCGATAATTTTATTAGTTTCTTGTTCCTGGGATCAAGGAGGCTGCAAGAAGGGTTCCAAGGGAAGAAAGATAGCAATCAATTTCAAAAAAGCGACTCTACATGGAGATGTGTAGATGATGCAAAGAAGTAACTTCCACACACATTTTTTTGTATCAAGATGGAGAAGTAGGAAGCCAAAACCTTCCTGTCCCAAAAATATTCTGATCTTCTTCTAGTTTCAGTAGATCATCTACAATGAGCACATTACCGTCTACTTCTGGAGTGTCTTCATTAATTTTAGCTGTTTGCTGTTTTGAGGTGGCGAACTAAGACTTTCTGGTTTTGTCTCTCCTCATAGGATATGTCAGTGGCTAATCGACTCCGTATGTTTCTAAACAAATTTTGTTTCTTCAGATGTGAAACAAATTCAATAACAACAGGGGATCCTGTTTTTGATATCTTTTTCAACCAAGTTGATGCAAAGTAGATTATTGAGAGCTCGAGTAACTCCCTCTAGCAGATTTGTCTCATTCGCAATATTATTCCTCCGTGGTCTTTTCTCAAAAAGTTTGTTTTTATTTTCAAGAGTTTCAATTTTTTTACGTTTTCCCGGGCAAATCTGCATATCGCTTGAAGGCTCAAGACGGAATCAATGTTTTTCACGAAAACGCCAAAATACAATTCACTCTGGGGAATAATAACCAGAAGAGCCAACCTCCACATCCCCCCTATCCGTAATAATCACTACGGATAAAAACCAATACATTCGTCACTATTGTCAGATCGCATAAGCAATTGTGAGCAAAGTAAAGAAGTAGTGATGTAGTTTGTGAAGGTCACAATGTGATCCCATTCATTGTAAGATCACCATGACCACCATTCTAAAACAAGGAGTATATTTGTATATTGTACATTACGTATTTCACATTTTCTTCCAGGAAATTGAATCATTTGAAGTCAGTTTCATTGTATTCAAACATCAAAAGAGTGGTCGATACTGGCTGTTTTCTGGTGATTCCATATTTTCAAGATGAAACGCGACTGCAGTCTGTAAAGACTTTCAAGGTTATTACAACCAAAAGGGATGCAATAAATGATTATTACACCGATATATAATAGGATCTTGGTAATTATTGCGAGGAATGTTACTGCAAAGAATATAATATGTAGTAATGATACTCATTCAATAATTTAACATGGCTAAAGCCGTACTTTATAAATCAATTATTATGAATTTGTTGAATCGAAGGAACAATTCTAACTCATTTGAATATTGAAAAAGGCATATCCAAACATTCAATGTCTAAACAAATAACTTTAATATGCATATTACATACATTTATTCACATCTTTATGTTACCTAAGTTGAAATGAAAACATAACAAACATGTAGAAAATGGTTATAGAAAGAGTTCGTCATATATCCAATTGAGTATTTCACTTGTCAAATATGCTTTTTCACGTTTCCATTAAACGAAATGGTTACCGGAAACATTTGATGCTGAATACTGATTCATTAATGAAGACTTGAAATATTATTACTTTCCACCGGATGTCATCAGTTAATAGAAAATATATTCTATCAATTGAAATGTTTAAAGCATTTCAATAATATGATCTCCTTCAAACAACGTTGAATATGACATTGTTTTGAAATCGTTTATAACAAAAGAAATTCACTTCACTTATAGAGAAGCGTTGAGAAGAAAAACTGTAAGAAAAATTATTTATTTTGAAAATATCGAATGGAAAAGATGGGTTGTAAAATAATTTGCACAGGTTCTAGCTATAAATGGTCTCACAAAGAGTGCTGTGGCTAAAAGATTACAAAATTAACGAACTCTTCAAGAGGGAAAATTTTCACAGCTGGGTTTACATTGACGACATCTTCAAGAATAAAAACCTCCATCTGGGATTCTATTATATGCCATTGACAATATTAACGAAGACAAGAAAACTAATATAAACAATTTTGCTCATATACCTAATATTCATATACCTTTTGGTTGCTGTTGTTTGCGGTTTCGTAAACCGTTCAGTGTTACCATCTGAAACATGTTATGATTTTGAAAAGATCTCTTCGCAGAAATTGGGCTGAAAATAAGGTAATTTCAGATTTGAACTTCGAAATGGAATATTACACTGAATATTTCTGTTTTTAAAAATTATAGCAAGATAGGAACATGAAAAAGTGATTCTGCACCGAATGTCGTGAGAAGCCAAAACATTTTTGTGTGAAAAAACGGATGCGTTGTCACTACGTCCCTGTATAGCTATAATCTGAACAAGTACTTTCATTTGATCTCTTAATACAAACAAAAATATATAACTAACGATTTGAGTGACAAGTCCCATTAGATAGATAGTTTCATATATTTTTGGCTTATGTGAACTCTAGTAGGGAAAATCTCACAAACTTACGAATCAAAGTGGATGCCATTGCATTGCTCATTTTTTCAAGCGCTAGATATCAAATTAATTTTTGGAAATGAGTCGTGAAATACTAACTGTTATTTCAATAATCAAATAGACAAATTATGCCAGCTAGACATTTTGCGAATATATATGGAAAACCTTCACTTGTCCCAGAAATATTAGTTGACAACACCAAAAACCATTCTACTCTGAAATTGTTAATCACTTACTCACTGAAAATGCCTTTGTTTATAATAATCGAAATTACTTCGTTTTCGTTTCGACCGTAATTATTTTCACATCTTTTAATGTTCTCCAGTTGTAATCATTAAACATTTCCGTTCGCACTTTCTACACCATTCATTGAAAACTGTAATTTTGAATGAAGGATAATAGCCGATTTGCTAATGGAAAATACCATTCTCTCGCTTTATTTCACTGGAACGGAAGCAACTCATCTTACCGGAACGAAAATCGAGAACTATCGACTTGAAAAGAAACTGGATGGGTAAAAAGTATCAATATACTGTTCAATACTAAAGGATCCTATTCATATACTGACTCCGTTTGTGACATCTTTCTTCAGTTACTGTGGTTTCATATATGTTAAATTAGTTGAATCACTTCAGTATGTCCTTTGTGAATGATAGAAAACTTTCTGTGAACAAGTATGAAATTTATATATAACGAAAATAACTTTTGCCTAATTTCTACAAAGTTAATTATTTGTTACGACCGTTTTAGTAGTTTGTTCAGTAGAAATTAGGCAAAAGTTATTTTCTTTATTCTATATTCAATATGAATTTCTACAAAATAAATAGGTCATCAATCGAACAAGTTAAATGTCATTCATAGCATTCGATGAAGTTTTCCAAAATATTTCATTGTCCGGAAATGCCATTACTAACTTCCACTTGGGCTGAATTGAGCAAGAAGACAACTGAAAATTTCAGGCTAAATGAAAGACAAATCCATTTCATCCATACACACGTTCCAACATGTACGTCATCTTTTACGACAACCTCCGAGCAGAACAAATCCGCCGTAAAGGATAAAGCTTGTCGCCCACTTGTCCGGCAGAGCACAGCACGGCCTGTCCCGTCAAAATACGTATAATATTGGAACAAAGAAAATGAATGGACAACCGCCCACTAGCCAGGCACGGCACAGCCAAGAGCGTCCGCCGCCGGAAAGGTCCAGCTCTCCGATCCTGTCCGATAAATAATGGTACGCGCTGTGACGGACTGGCCAAGTGGGCGCGTCACCGGCCAGCGCTTGCCAGCACCAACTTGTCCAAACGTGCCTGGAAAGTTTCTGTCTCTCTGTTTTGCTATTCCATCAGTTGACAGCACGGTGTCAGTCGGTACCCATGAAAACGGATGAGAAATATAATATCCAGAAGTTCTAAAAATTTGCCTGCAGTCATTCAGAAATACTGAAAAAATTTCTCCTCGTCTTCTTTCAGGTCTTCGAAAAGATGATGAAACTCTCCCAGATTTGCCCTCTTTTTATCAATTGGATGGACCCATATCCTTCGTTTTTTGAATATTTTCTTCTACATTCAATAATGCGGCCACTATAATGACGACTTCTTCGTCAGAACTGCTAGTGATAGACATGTTTCTGTCACCACTCGATGTCAACTGAAATTCCCTTGAAATTGAACAAACAGCACCTTCAATATGCTGGTTGTAGCTGGACAAGTGAGCCATGCTACTACCAGTCGCCATCAGGCGACGGACAGCGCCGTGCTGTGCTGTGCCGGACAAGTAGGCGATAAGCTGAACACACACCTACAGATTTATACGGCGGACATTTACATCGTTTTCAGGGTTTAATCCACATGAGAGTGTGAACGATGTGTAAGTTCGGCGGATCTGTACGCCGTACAAATCTGTAGGTGTTTCCAGCTTATTGGACACCATCAGAATGGTGTGGTCAATAATGACAACATGTGATCCAAAAACACGTCTCAGTGGTTTATATTTTTGGAAATTTATAACAGAATTACTCCTAACCTGATTTCGGATATCATGCATGTTGTTAAAGCTGTTTTGAGTCCTTGGATATCTGATCAAAACCACAATGCCGGGGCTTCTGGTAATAACTTCATACATTTGTTTATTCATGACAACAAAGAGCTACCAATTCTTACACTTGTCTAGACCGTACTGATGATGCCCTATATTTCAGAAACATACATGAATGGTTTGTATTTTGGAATTCTGCGTCCACGAAATATTTATTGGCGCTATGAAATATGGTGTAGTGAGAATGGAACACACTTATTACAAATAAATACACAAACGGAGAAGAAATGTATTTCAAAGGAATATATCTTGATGCATGGTTTTTTTTTTCATTATTCTCTTGATAATAACTTATCAGTTACACTCTGTATTACGATATCAATGCATCCTAGAGAATTTCTGAACCGTATCAAACTCAACAAGACTAGTATGTAATTGAATTATAGCAAATAAACAACAAGTAACAGTTTCTTCTAGACCGTAACACTTCGTATATATGATATAATGAAACAATCGAAGCATAAACAGATAAGTTAACAACCATGAGCTAGAAAAAGAATATTAATTTCTTGCATGCTAAAGACTTGAAATATTATGCGTCATAGGCTGGAATGAAATAATATGGCTTTTGACAGATGATTGAGAATACTGAATATTTTAATTTTTGTCATTGATTGATCATCCTTTTTCTAGATTGTTTCGTTGAAAATAAAGAAGACTCTGAATATGTTTATCTTATAATGAAGAAAAAGTAATTCAAATTAATTTGAAGGAATTTGATTTCTGTTTTATCTCCATCAACAGTATCTTTCGCTCTTAAATTTCTATTCTGTATAACAAAAAATTTTGGAAACTGAAATAATTCGTATCATCTTCAGGAAATCAACAAGTTCACTAACGTTACTAACTTCCAATAATTTAGTAGATATGTTATGTTCGTGAAATTAGGTCGTAATAATTTAGTAGACATATTCTGTTCGTGAAATAAGTTCATACGTCGTGAGTCGCGTAGAAGTGCTACTCGTATTAATGGTTGTTGGTGGCTGATTGACCATTTCGCAAGGGTTGTCAAGAACTATTACACTATTCGCATCAAAATTTGAGATCAATATGTTTTCAAAACATTACTCATAAATATTAGCTTCCATGTTCTTATGATAGTCAACACTGCAGTCCTCAAGTTTTTTCCACATAATTTCAAAGAATTCGGAGTCTATCCTTTACTTCCTCCGCAATGCACAATGATTAGTCGCGATCCTTTGTTTGCAGACATGTTAGACGTACACAGTCCACCATTTCGTAACTGTATCGTGAGTGTCATACCAAGTTTCGTCTAAATAGAAAATTTGCCGTTGTTCTTGTCTAAATTTAGTTATTTGTTCTAAGTATTTGTTACGCAATTCTACTACTCATCTGTTTTCGATAACTGTTTGACGTTTGTTTATTATTTTAAATCTTAATCCTAGTTTCTTCATCCAATTCTGAAGAGTTTTGTCACAGCAGCTCACGTTATGGCCGGAAGTATTCAATTTCTTCCTTATGTGTTGTAGGAATCTCATTGTTTTTGTAACAGTCGTATATTAATTTCTTCAATGATTTTATTAGTTATGTGATGTATTAGTAATGTGATACGGGGTAATCCCGTACAATTGAGAAAGTAATTTCGGTCAAATCTGATGTTGCTTGTAATGGTTTGTTTCCCTCGAATTCAAACTTGAGATGTAGATTATTATATACATTGAAACATACTCTGTGTGTTTCAATATTCAATCAATGTGGAATCACTACACAGAAAAAAGTCTGCGTTGTTATCGCACTCGTTATTACTATTAGTACTCGTCCAAGGACGCCACATTTTAAACAGATAACAACAATTTTAAGTAATTATAACTGCACCAATATCGAACTTCAACACTCAAATCGCGATCAGTTCCTGAACTAAACATTGACGACACAAATATACTCATCCCCACATTATATTCGTCACCGTAACATGACTTCAAATTTAATTTTATGACTCTGGCTACCAATCATAAAACTCGGTTAGTAAAAATTATCCAATACGAACCGCCAATTCTTCAATTCTTCAATCCACGTGGACTAGTTGGCAGCGGCATTATTTCTCTGTATTGGTTTTTTGGCCTTTGAGATGCCGATAGCTTTAACTATTCACAATACAGATTACTTCGACTATACCTGTCTATTTATTTGACACGATGCATTTAGTATTGTATAAACACTCGTGAATTGGTTTGGAGAATTCATCAAAAATCTTGAAAGTTTTCTCTGTTGTATTTTTGTAACATGTTCAACAGCGAAAAAAAGGAAGGTATCATAGTGGAAGTCTATATTTTAAGGACTCAAGCGTGATGTCCCCTGAAAATATACAATATAATCCATTACCTTGTAACTGCAAAAATACATGCTTCAAAGAACAAGAAAGCATCGTGGAAAAGATACTCTACAATTGAAACGACCCAAATGAAGTATTGTATTTGATTTAGTTGATGGAAAAACGGCGTGAGCATGCTCGAATACAATGCACAGGCCAATAACAACGTGCTTATGAAATTGGTTATGAGTTTGGTGAAGGTGTCGATTAGAAAGAAATTTAATATGAAAGTGTGTAGTACTTGGAATAAAAGGATAGACTAGAAATAAGGGTATATTTTTAATTTTTTTCAAACATATACTTCACTTAAATACTTGTCCATTGAAAAAAATCATTTTGTATATGTGTACAATTTTTTGGAATTTTCCACTGGAGTGACGTATATTTGGTCCAGAACATTTCACAACATTCGAGACTATTCTGGAAAGTTCCAAAATGTTCAAGGATGTTCCAGGCTATCTCCAAATATTCTATAACTTTCCAGAATGTTCCGGAGTGTTCTGGAATGCTGTCGATTAATCTCGAAAGATCTGACCTGTTCTAGAAATACATAGAGGATAAAACATACAGCTTTTATATATTCGAAAGCACACTCTTCAGGTAATAATAAGTTCCCCTTTCATAGATGTGAGATAAAAGGCTAACACACAAGGAAACTATATTGATCGTTTTAGTGGCATGTAGGGAATGCTATCTCGCGAAATTAGGTCTCAGACGAGATCTCACGAGTTTATGAATAACAATTCCGCGAGATCTCACCAATTTCGAAATCTCGCGAGATTGGCAGTTTTGTATGTTCATCATTGCAAATAATCACGATATTTGAATACATTAGGAAAGAAAATAGTGAGAATTATAGGTATTATAATATAGACATTTATTTTTACGAATTTTTTCAATAAACTTTTATGCATTTAACATGCATTATTTTTTAAATAAACTTTTAGGTAGCAAACTTTGACATATCTGATCAAGTAATAAATGAAATATACAACCAGTCTTCTCTTCTGATATCAATCAAAAGTATTTCAATAACAAAACAAATCTTTTATAACAAAACAACAAAAACTACAATGAAACTCAACAACTGAGTTGAGTTGATAATCAAACTGAGATATTATCATCACTTGAAGAGAACTTTACCTACTCGGAGATCTATTAGAAATCAGAGATTGAGTAACAAAATATACCTATCAAATGAAAAACTTGTTCAGTTCACATCACAAGCCATTATCACGAATTATTTTTGAAGTAGCTCCTCAAGAAGCATAAATTATACAAAAAATGGTCCGCTGAACAGCTTCTCATTTTGCTGGCCAAATAATCAGCTGCAAGAAGGTACTTCCGGATTTAACGTTAGTTGAAACCACAGATCTCAGGCAGTCATCCACGTAAAAGTTCGCCTTTTGCCCTGCGAACTCGTATAAATTCTTTTTTTCAATAATGAACCCAGCGAATTTGTAGTTAGTTTTCTGTCTCTGGGTTCTTTGAACGTAGCAGTTAGGGTTTTCTGAAGTTTTTCTTGCAATGAAACACTCTTGCGTGTCTCAGAAAGAGATGGAAGCGGTTTATTATCGTTACAGTCATCATCAAATTCATTAGCGGTGGTAGCTGATGTTGATGCGATCGACCAAGATGGATCTGAATTTGTCTGTATCTGTGAATAGTCAGACTGTATTGCGAATGTAAGTGCTCCTATAAGTGATTTAATTCCAGTTCGAACCACATTTTTCGGAGGCAATTTGAAGATTTCGTCTTTCGCAAACTCTTTATCTGCTTGGTATTCAGTTGGATCTGTAATCTATAACCAGTATTGCTTCTGCGATAGTCAAGTGAGTATTTCGAAGATATAACATCGCCATAGCAAGTTTTACAGGTTGAAATGACTTGTCTGAGTTCACTAAAACCGCATGTTGTTCCACACTCAAACAGTATTTAGGATCAGCTTACAGACCCAGTAGAATGTTCGGAAATAGTTTACACCGTTCTGAAACAACCCTGGGTCTTTCAAATCAACAAATCATATGGATCGTCAACCTAATGAAAACCTTTTGGTATGGCGGAGTTGTTTTCAAAAGAATTATTTTACGCCAGAGGTTCCATTTGTACCTATCACCTACGACAACTCTGAAATGTCGAAACATATGCGAGCTAAGGACTAACGAGATCTTACCTCTTAACGTGTGATTCCTAACACGGGTTGGACGAAGGAAAGTGAAAATCGATTGTTCGGCCTTGCGGTTCGAACCACCGGTCCACAGATCGGTTGATTGAGTGAGAGGAGTAAACCACCCACGTCAACCCACCAAACTACCATTCAATGGGAAAAATATTGTATCAAGTTGCATGAATGATTCATTTATAGGACCATAAGACAAAAAATCCGCAAATGAACATTTGTTGTTTTTTTAAACGGGGATAATGAAAATTCGAAATGACTTCGAAGATTCATTTATCCACAAACTATTCGTTAAAATATATCATTATCAGTTATAACTCCTACTTTGATGTAGTGCTCGTTCTCACGGGAGGAAAATATTGATCATCTAAAAGCAAATATGTATCATAATACAAATGATAATATTATGATTTGGCTGAATTCACACTATAAGAAAATTCAAATCAATGTGGAATGCAAATTTGTATGACACTCACGCTTCCACATGAAAGCAGGTGGAATCATAATTTGTACTTTTTCAATCATATCACCTAATTCAGCTGGAGTAAATATTTAATATTGTTATTAGCCAACCCATACTAATAGCGGTACAGTTGGGCGGACGCCAAGATGAACGAAAGAACCGTTATTAATGAATTATACCTTATATTCATCAGTTGTTGACAGATGAAAATCACATATTTTCATGAGATCTAAGTAAATTAATAAATAACATATTGCTGAAGGTGCACATCGGAAAAGAATAAAGATTATTTTCTAAAACGATAATTCAGCAATTTGTTAAATAATACAGTGCATTTCTTTAATGCCCCCCATTTTATTTTTCAAACGGGTCAACTCATAAAATCGAAATTTAGGATAATGAAATTATTGTATGAATACTTCATTTTGAAGTGAAACTGACAGGTAAAATATTTCAAAATGGCGATTGGGCGCTATCTGGGAAAACAAAATTAAATAGAAAAGGGTGTCTTGTGACACATCATTTTGAAGCTACTGACGAGTACTTGACAACCCTACAATATAAAATCAATATCTTCACCTACTACAAAATGGGGAAACATCTAATAATTTTCTGGGGACAAACACATTAATATCGATATTTCTAGAAATATTCCTTCTTATCTGCCATATGGCAATTCCAACAACCCGATAAGGTTTGTTAAGTTACTTTTCGTTTATAAAAACGACAAAAATGTCAGTACGACAATGAACATCATTGTTCAGTTAGAATATTCTCATTCAGTTTTCGGTTTTACTAATAGAAAGGTACCACGTCAACAATCTCTAAAATGGTCATCTCTTGTCCATTGGAAGAAAAAATTGATGCGATTTCTATTTACGGTGCGACGCGTAACTTTCACGAGACCGAAAGGATTTTTAATGAACGTTTTCCGAATCGTCCTATCTGTAAAAAATATTTGGAAACTTGTATCCAAATTCATAACTACCGGTAGTGTACATAAAAAAAACCCTAAGTCATCCTTCCATTCCGAAAGAACAGCAAGTGCAAATGATTGGTGAGATAGTAGTAAATCCTAAACAATTTACTCATTTCGTCGCAAATGTTTGTGAGGTGTTTTAAACGGCAATGTTCACAGACAAAATTGCCGTTATTGAAGTGAAATCAACCCTCACGTGGGAAATACATACCAATATCCAGAAAATATTAACGTTTGGGCAGAAATATTGGGAAACCATATTGTAGAACCTCTATTTATTGAACAAAATTTAACAGGGGAACCGGATTTGAATATGCTGGAAACTACTGTTGATCCTCTCATCACTGAAATCGTCGAAGCAAATCCTAATGAATTCGATATGTATTTTGTATTCCAACAAGATGCAGCACCACCACATTACTTCAGACAAGTAAGAAACTATTTGGACACTACTTTTCCCGGTCGTTGGATTTGACGTCGAGGTCCTACAGAATGACCAGCGCGCTCGCCAGATTTGACATGTTGAGCATTTTTTATGGGGCTATTCGAAGCAAAAGGTCTACGAAACTGCACCTGCTTCAATATTGGATATACGGCAGAGAATAATGAATATTTGCAGAGATATTGGCGTTACTGTGTTCGAAAATGTTCGGCGTGAAATATCGGATAGGTTGTTCATATGTCAAGAAGTTCAAGGCAACCATTTCGAGCATCTGAACTGACCTCATATCATGTCGTTAAATGTCAAAATATTCAGGCAATTACTTAAAGTTCCGCCATTTTATATTAGTTGAAGATATTGACATTATATTCTAGGGTTACGAGGCATTTATCAGGAAATTAAAAAATATGTGTCACAAGAACCCTCTTTCCATTTAATTTTTTTTCACAGATGGCGCCTAGTCGCCATCTTGAAAGTTTCATGTGTTAATTTCACTTCAAAATAAAGTATTCATGCATTAATTTCATTATTCCAAATTTCAATTTTTTGAGTTGACCCGTTCAAATAGTAAAAGGGGGGGGAGACATTAAAGTTAAGCACTGTACGTTTGCTGGCTGCTTGAACATAAAGAAAATGATAATTTCAATGATTTACTCTCAACTTAAAATTTTTCTGGTGATAGTTTATATACTACTCCGAATGAAAATCAATGTCAGCTTGCTCTATCTCAGTGGGAAGTTTGTCAGCTGGTACCTGAAAAGGTATAACGCAGCAGCATCTATCACCTACTGAATCTTATCAGCTAACGACTTTTTCCTTGACTTACAGCTAGCTGATTTTTTTCATTATTTACTAGAGCATTTTAACAATCCTCTTATAAATTTTTATCCGGAAGGAAATCACGTTTCTTAAGTTATTCTCTATTTTTTACAAATTGAAGCTTTACATAAGCCATTTCTACATTGCAGCTAGATTGTGGATTGAAATTACCTTCTTCAGATGCCATGCTAGGAATATGGATTTTTGTAAAATAGCGCCATCTGAATCAATTCTCCTAGAACTAATAGAAGAATTAGTTTCATTAGACAGCAGAGCATATAGATGCGACCATAAAAAAGCACGATAATTTTATCGTGAGTATAAATATTAATATGTACACAAGAATTGTATTGAATCTTGTGGAAAAGTAAGATAAGATAAATAACTGGCTAGTTGTACTGTATAAAAGATAAGATTTATTCTGACTGTACTCTTACAAGGTTCAAATTGTAATGAATACAATTTAACAATACAATATTCTAGCTAGCTAATTAGAGAAGGTGTCAGATTGGTCATTATAGGGAGAGGAAAGATGACCGGATTAACTAATAGGTGGGTAAAGGTCATAGTACCGGGTAATTCCTAAGACATAAGTAACGAAAGGGGATTGAAAAATAATCTGTTTGTAGTTTACAATATTCACGTGGAAATAGACATAAATACATTGGCTGCATTTTTTAGAAAAGGCAAAAAGCAGTCATTTTCGAATATGTCAAAATCTGGAGCTTTTACGGAGTGTTCGTACAAATGACAGAGCCGTCGATGAACAGGAAAGATTTATTTAGCAAAATTCAAGAGTTTGCTTGTTAGATGTATGGCCTTACCCGGTTAAGAAACATAAACGATGCTAGGGTTACATTGTTCCAGCAAACTTACAAATTTTTGGACAATGATGATGAATTTAAGTTGCCCAAAAAAAGTTTTGGCGGTTCTTCTCCACCACCATACGAATTACAACTGAATAATCATTATTTGAGGAGGTGTTATATCCCACAAATTTGGTCTCTAGAACTGAAGAATCTTCAGACTTTGGTTGGGAACAATTAGATAATCGATTCGAATTTGATTGGTCAATTGAGGAGATAACCATTCAGCCTGGAAAAGGTATGAATTTTTTTTTCATATTGATCATGTTTTACAATCGCTGCACTCGCCAAAGCGAGAATGAAAAAGATTATTTGTCATTTTTATTTTTAATCAATTTATTAAAATACAAGTTGAATAATTGAAAAATTATGCTGCAATAAATTATCCATTGATGATTTTCTTATACCAACATTTCCTCCATTATTAAACTTCATTTGTTTGAAAGTGATTGACAATGTTTCATGATGAATTTCATTAGTTCGGACTTCCATTGCTTGATATTATATAAAATGCTTTGAAATCCCTGAAAAAACTAATAAAAAAGAAGAATTGAAAAAAGAGAATAGCTGAAAATAAATATTAAACAAAAAAAAACTCAAACGGAATAACAGTGAAATAAAATACAAGTATAGAACAATTGAACAAACATTTTAAGAATAAAAATAAAAAGGGATTCCAAGCCAAGTCACTTCTCAACGTTTCGATTGTTAGTATCCACAATCGTCTTCGGGTGATGACTGGACTAATTTCTCCGAGAGATGACTATTTATGGGTCATTCGAGTACTTTCACTTATCTCCGCTTACCTTTTTCCACTTCATCTGTTTAGTGGGAGATGACCGTTTGGCGGGAGTTGGCCACTTTTCCCATGATTATGGGTTTTCATATGTTACGTATCTCTACGCTAGCTTGGCTAAATACATTGTTGGACAACATGAATGCGGCTTCTTTGAATTTCCTCCCAAACTAATGTTCCTCCCTGTGTATGATCTCAGCTTGAGACCACTCGATGTTATGTTGATGGGTCCAAAGATGCTCCGTTATTTCTGATTTGCTGGTTTGCCCTCGTTGTGTGTGTTTCTTGTGCTCGGCAATGCGAAAATTCAATGGCCTCTTAGTTTCACCGATATAGGATTTTCCGCACTCACAAGGTATCCGGTAAACGCAATTCTTGAAATCTCAGTCCGCGTTTGGTGGCCTGGTTTCATTAAACTTCATATCAAAACACTCAAATCAGCATACGGTCTAAACACGATTTCCTCCCGGATGAAAATTCATAACAGAATTGTTAACATGCTTTAGTAAATAATGAAAAAAAAATAGCTAGCTCTAAGTCAAGAGAAAAGTCATCAGTAGGTGATAGATGCTGCTACGTTACAACTTTTAAGGTACCAGCTGACGAACTTTCCACTGAGATACAGCAAGCTGACATTGGTTTTCATTCATATTAACATATAAACTATCACCAAGTAAGTTTCAGTTGAGGGGAAAACTGTGAGAATATACGTTTGGTAGCAGGCAGCCAGCAAACCTAAATCCACCATGTTATGGATAGCTGACTTCATTTTCCCTTCAAGGTATTGGATAAACTATAATCCGACAAACTTTAAAATGGTAGGAAATGACTAAAATCACGTTTTTTCATGCGAGGGAGGCTGATATTGCCCGCCCCATCCAAGGAGTCGCAGCTGACGGTTGAGGGTATTAATCCCTAATGCATTTTACGAAGTTTCGATTGGGAGGGAATTGTCATGAAAATCTATCACTGGCTCCTATTCTATGTATAGATACTTTATTATTTCTTAAAAAATGTGAGGAGTAGTCTCATATCATTTTTTTGCAAATAGTACAGAATTTTAACACTTTCTGATGATGCTAAGTACTCCCGTGGAAAGTTAGTTGGTATTGTTGCCCATCCAGTACGATGCAACTTGTGATTTTTTTAATAATTTCAATAAGATAACTTTGGAAATTGGAACAGTTCAAGAAACCGATGATGACAGTATTACTCGAAGATTGGATACTCTGTATATTCAATAATTATTTAATTAAAAAACAGTGAATTACGCAATGTATTTTAATCTCATTGATTACTTTCGTTACACTTTGTGATTCAGTAATCGAAATCAGTTCAGTTTCCTTTTGACACTTTCACGTCAAGAGCTTTCTCATGTCACTCATTCTCACTTCATGACAATTTCCTCTCTCAAAAATAATCCCACGCTACACATCGCTCTCATAAGCACCAATTACTGTAACTAACAAATAAATTCAATCTGTTCTTGTCTGGTGACTACCCCCCAAACAACCACGCACGATTTCCAATGTAAATTTACATGACTTCCGTTTCATTGAAATACAAACACAAAACAAACAGAGAGGGCTTCGACGAGAAGTGTGCACCTAGATTTCGTGGGTAGACTTATCTAACAACGAATAGCACCCCCTCGAATGATAGATCAAGTGTCATTTCGACACAAGACCTGATCTGTGCCAAACAAAGCTCATTGTGCGTGCGACAATCAATTTTGACGTACGCTGTACGCGTGGATTTACCCGTGGGAAAGGCAGAGACCCTTTCCCTTCGCGAGTATAAATTAAGGTCGTCTAGCCGGGCTTTGATTCTGGATATCAGGGGACTAGTTAGATGAATTTGAGAGATTCGTGTGCATTGGATATTTTACCGCGGATTTTTCGGTTGTGCATTAGATTTTCCGAATATATTCAACAAAAGGATTTTATCCAATATTACAAGGTTTGGACGGTCGGAGGAAAATTGGGCGCGAGATGTTTAGAGAGATTTGCGAAACAAGTCAACTGGGCCAACAACTGAGGAGTCTCACATTCTCTGCGCAGATAGTTTCAGTGTCAATTATTCATTCAAATAACAATTTTACATTTCTAATTTTTTCTAACAACTTAACAACACACACCCATTCAAACAACTAGATAAGACACCTATCAATATACATGCCTATATCCTAACAAGTCTAACCAAGATGCATACATTCATCATACAGACCAGGAGATAGACTCTTGAAGATGAGGCTTTTAGGTTCCAGGTGACCAGTAGAGGGGTACAATCCCTACTACTTCTGTAGTCACTTTCTATGAATAGTCTTTTGAAGTCCCCGATTTAACAGAAGTAGATCAGCGAGCTTATGCAGATAACTTTGCCATCCTAACATGAACCACATCAGGAAGTATAGCCTGTAATATTCTCCAGAGAACAATGTAAACCCCAACAAAACTGTGATAGTCTCCATCACCAGGAAGAGGAATCTGGATGATTGAATTTCACTCTAATCCAATGATGATATTATTCCATTTGCAGTAGAAATAAAATATCTAGATATTATCCCGATAGAAAACTCACCTGAAACTTTCACTTGCAAAAAGTTTTATACTAAGCCGGGCTGTTCCAATAACATGTAGAAGGATTTGTGAAAAATGTTGGTGGTCAGGATCCAAACAAATCCATTGGATTTGATATATGTGATGACTGTCAGACCACTGATCATGTATGGAGCGGTCATGGAAGTACTTCTAGATCTACATCTTCTCCACATCTTTTGGGAGAGAGAGGAAAGACTCCCAAACTTCTCATCATCTTGTCTTTCATAATTTCTTATATTTCTTGAAGTGGTTTAATGTAAATTTCTACATACGGAAGAACAGATAACTTTGTAAAGTGTTTTTGAAAAGTGAAAGTTATGCGAGGGTTGCCTTTCATATTTTTATCGTCCTACAATTAATATACGGCGTTGTCCCAATGTCTTAATGTTGTAATTACTTTTTTTTGATAAATTTGATTTATATATATTAGATATGGGAAATAAAGACCTGCATTATTATTATCATTATTATGTATATGTGAAAATTTCACTTTAACCACCTACCACTAACGCCAATTATTTAAGGAAAGCGGTATGAGTAATCGAGCTTAATATGATTCAAAGAAGATTTTTAATTTGTCAGTAAATAAATGAAAATCTTTCAAAAAATATTCAAAATGTGAGTGCTGGGCAAGTAATATTAAGTACCTTTCGTATGTCAATAAAAATTTGCCAGGTTTTCCACTAACCAAAGGGGCATCTACAGAAATATACATCCAACTTGTTCCACGAATTACCAGTTTGATACGAAACACTCTTATTATTATTAGGAATATAAACCAATTCCTCATCCCAGTTCAAACCCCCCCGACATTTTAGTCACTCCATTTCTATCAATAACGGTGTATTATACATCCCTCCACTTTGTCTCTCTAAAAAAACTTTCACCCTAATATTATCGATTTTGTTATGCATTACTTCCGAAAATGTATCTCCACACCATGTTATTTATAAACCTTTCAGATACAAAGTAAAAGATTTTTATTATTTTTGGCGGTAACAGTCATGTACGACTCACACCCATCATTAGCCCAAAGATTTATCACCAGAAATTGTTAGTTCTTACCTGTTCCGTTCTCATTATAATTGATAGTCTCGTGCTACGGTGTCTTATTTTTGGTGTTTTTAATCAAATGCGAATAAATACCTCTAGTTTTGCCCAAAAAGCCACAGGAACGATAAAAGTAAATTCAAGTCTTTGGAAAATTATAAGAAAATAAGTATCAATTCTTTATCCTTTCTGTTAATATAAAATTGAGAAAATTGAATGCGAATGTGATTGTATACACAAAATATGAAGATTGCTGGAAAGTGTCAATGAACTTAATTCCTATCGTTCTCAATCCGGAGGCATAGATAGATGAAAATTTCACATTAAATGTATTTGAAATGAACGGAATTTGTGTTGATATTCAGTCGATTGATGTCAACAAACCTTCGACCCTTCAGAGTTGAGCTTATTGATAATGAAATCATTTCATGTCCTTCGACAATCAAAGGAGTTAAGTTTTTTTTACAAAACTTAAAAAATGTTTGAAATGAAATGTTTCTATTTGGACTATTCAACTACGACTATCTGTTAATCTTAATTATTTTGAATAGAGTATGTATTATATAATATATTTATGTATCATAAAATTATATCTGTTCGATCCCAGTAACAGTTCGAAAAATCAGATATTTGTGTAACAGATCCCACGCATATACATTTCCATAGCTGAATTAATTATTTCAATGTTCAATGTTACTAAAGTACAACTTGAAAACACTGGTACTCGTTACAGTGCTAAACTAATATAATCATTTCACTAGTTTACTTTTCTTGTTATCACTGCGGCACCTTATGCTAAACTGCTCGATGCGGGAACTCCACCGAAATTTATACAGTAATAGAAAGTAACCCTGTTTGTGTCTTTCTTCATCTCCTCCAGAATAATTCATCGTTGCTTTCAATACTCTACCTAGATCGCCAGGACTGGATTCATAACAACTTGATTCGATTATACATAAACTCATAACTTTTATTTTTTCACTGCTCAGGTAAACACCTTCAATATTATCACTATTCATTTCATACAATTTTTTATATATTGTTCTCACTTGTTTTATATTTATGTACGTAAGATTTCAGTCATTCGTTCTTCTATTCAGCTGCACCAAATAATAATGATTTTATTTTAAACAATGTCAAATAAATTCAATATATTTTTTTGTATCTTCAAAATGGTATTAATGAAAATATCCACAATAATGCTGATGAAGAGTTGGAAAATATATTTTGTCATCAATACTTAATTTTTCCAAAAATCGCCTATAATTATTAATGAATTTCCAAACATTCCAGCTCACCTGCTTCCTGGCTAACTGAAACCAAGTTTTCAGTATAATCGGCAGTCTCTTGGTATGATAGTTTTTGGTTGTTTTCACACTAATGAAAACGTCATCTAAAGTAGTCAATGGAGGCTTGACAGTAGCAGTGGTAGGAACAACTTCGCTTGTAAGTTCGTGAATGTCGTTTTCGACTGACGATCTATCTTCCGCTAGGTTTCTCTCTAAACGGTAAGTTTTGGCACTTAGTTTCACTTCAGCAAGTACCTGCGGAATAAGAAATGATTCACTTTTGTACGTTTTTCGAAATGTATTTCATGGATACTATTTCAAAAATAGATAGCCTTTTCATATTGGATGGAAATTGCAGAAGCACCTCTTTGAACTTGGTTAGGTATATTATCATTTCAAAAAGGTATCAATTAGATATTCAAAAATGAATATTCAAGAAATTAACATAGCACCATTATCATTATAATACAAATATCTTTGGCTTTAATTTTCATGTTTTGTTTTGCAAAAATATCTCCAGCAATTTGATGCAAAATGATGGTCCATATCTCCCGAAGAAAACAAAGAATTGTCAAAGTGGCCTTTTGTATTGACACTCAGCGGCGGATCGTCAGAGAAGGCAATGGAGGCTTAGCCTCCCCATAAAGTTTGAGGCCATTCATCGCAATAAATTAAAAGATATTGACAAATAATTATGATTTTTTTTTTCTAAAAATGCTTGGGTATCATTACTTTACCATTAATTTTTAATATAAACACATAATATACTCGAAAAAACATTGTCACTCACTACGTAGTACGTACCACACTGTATCCTGCACCAACAAACCTCAAACGCACCGCCCAACCACGAACGAATAACGAAGAAACCATCGACCCGAAATAATAAATGCCATACGTTGATACGTTGCAAGGAAGCCAAGCTTTAAAAAACACAAGTTCTGCGAGACCGATCCAGCCAGCGACATACGTCCCGATTCGTAATTTTAGTTGCAGAAATTATAGCGTTAGAGGAGGCTAGCCTCCAGTTGGTCTTCGTTAGTGTACGACTGTATTTGTTTTTGATTTAATTATTCGAACGG
>WOGO01000943.1:0-16815 GCA_015342085.1 Leptinotarsa defecta | reverse complement strand
ACTGTGCTGGCGAAACATGTGATATATTTTTCAAATAAAGTTTATGGAGATCAAAATCGTGAGTTGTTGTTTTTGATATTACTATGGATCTTTATCAAGTAACGGCCGAATCAATCAGAAAAAAATATTTTCCTGTTTTTGATTCACCTGGTATTAGAGTACTCTTAGGTTAAGTTTTCATTAAAAATAGGGACGGAGAAATAGTTCAACTTTTTGAGATTATTAATGGAAAAGCTTCTGACTATTTAAAAAAAATCTGTTTAAAATCTGTTTTTCCGTTAACCAGCTGTCGCACCTCTACGAACGACAACTCTCAAAAGTCGAAACTTGCGCGAGTTAAGGGCTAACGAGGCTTTTGACGTGAGTGAACAAAGCAGCCACGTCGAACCGACCGGCTACCCATATATATCCATACCATCGT
Source organism: Leptinotarsa defecta (assembly GCA_015342085.1). Lineage (NCBI taxonomy): Eukaryota > Metazoa > Arthropoda > Insecta > Coleoptera > Chrysomelidae > Leptinotarsa > Leptinotarsa defecta. The sequence goes on along the minus strand of WOGO01000943.1, from coordinate 16,394 downwards.
ATTTTTCAATACTCCACTGATAGAGTCCACTTCCTCTGTATATTATATATTCGGGGCGGGATTCAGTTATTTTACAATTCAGCTATCGTACAATTTAGTGCCATCCTTGTTGCAAAGTTAATAGAGATGGATACGTTAAAGGAAAGAGATTTTGAGTGATTTGTAAATTTGCAAAATTTTCAGGGGCGAATTTAGGGGAGAGCAGGCGGGGCTACTACCCCGGGGCCCTCCACAGGAGAGGGGCCCCACGATTAAGATAAAAAATATCCAAGCTTTGACGAGTCAGCAACTTTTACGTTTTTTCTCCTAAACATTTTTTTTGCATGTTTACTAAGAATTGTTGCACAAATATAATATTATTGTTATCGATTTATCAGAAAACTCTGATTGCAAGTTTCCATTTATTATCAGTTTTTGGTATGATCCAGCACTTCAGTGGCAATATTTTTTTTCAATGTGTAATTTGTACCCATGAGTAAAAGAGAAATAAAATTAGCGAAAAAATCCGAAAAACAGTAAACTCTGTAGGTCATCCTTACAACTTCTCGCTTCTTCGAGCTCAAAATTCACTTGGATAAAAATTTTTAAACGACACCATCTATTGAACACGTTGATTTTCGCCCGCTTCCCTTTCAGGAAAATTTTTAATTTTCTTAGCGGGAAGTTAGCGGGGTAGCAAAAAACAATTAGGGGCATCCACTTCTTCGTTGCCCCAGGGCTTCCAGACTTCCAAATCCGGCCCTGTATATATTCCTCTAACTTCACTTTTTCAGAAGTGTCTTGGTACACGTTTGGACGTTCCAGGCAGACTGAAAGACATTTTGCAAAAATATTTTGTCACAGAATAATGAATACCCATTTTTTGAACAATGTTTCTCCTCACACGTTCAATATATTTATATAAAATATTAACTCGGAATTTTGACTTTAAACTCGAAATTATGAGATTAAAGACAAAATTTTGGGTTTGAAGTCGTAAATTAGAAATTACGTCGTAATTTCGAAATGATAAAAATATGTGATCCTTCTACGCTTCAGTAGAAAATCTTTATTGAATGTCGTAAATAGAAAATAATGACATGTAGAATTTGTTGAGCACTGGCTCAACTGAAGAAGCAGTTTAATAACGACCTAGTAATGTAGGTATACCTTTACCAGATATCGATACCACCCTATATAGACAGACAGAAATGTTAAAGATACCAATTCACTTTCCGGAAACTATAATGACAAGTGGATAAACTAACTCTGATAATAAACATTTGCGATTAGACATAAAGAATTCTTTGTGGTTGATAAGGAACGAAAGTTCAAGCAATACGCTAGGTAGAGAATGAAAAGTTGTTTGGAATCATTGATAAGTGAATAAAAATGATATATTCATATTAGAAACCCATTTTTCTGGCTAGATTCTTTGTTCTAACAGGACTTTTCGAAATTTATCATTTCAACTGGCTGTTAAAATACTTCGATTCAGATATGTTTTTGTAAGAAAGTATGTATTTAAGTAATGTCGGCATGAAACTCTGGCTCAATGAATCATTTCAAAGTGCTTCCTACCCCTTGATTTAGTTTGAATGGAATTAGGCCCTTTTAAAAAAGAAGAATATTTATTTTACGTCGATTTTTTCAATCATAACTTGCAACATAATAATTTACCTATTAAGCTATTTATTGAAATCACACTTCAATTACTTGTAGAACCTAAGATTCCATATTTTCAAAACATAAAATTTAATATTTAAAATTAATAATAATGACATATAATTCATAATAACATTAAAATCAACAGTTTAAAAATAACTTTTCAAAACGCTCAAAGGTGCGAACTCGTTTTCTTTTTTTCATAAAAGAGGATGTATGCATCTCCACTCACAAGCGATTTTGGTGAAATTGGTGACACGTATGAATCATTGTACCTATTCGTGCCACGTGCCAGTATGAGGATGTCTGCAGAATGCTGTATAATGTCCGCTTCAGGTAGACCCACTGTGATTCGAAAGTGCATATAGATTATAACGACAAGGAGTCACATTGTCTGCTGCATAATTGTTCATATCTAATCCATCTAGAGGAAATTCGATGGCAACATTCAACTTGCCTCTAATTCTTTGTTAGAGAGTCTTTTAAAATGAATGACTAAAATCCGGGGAAACTAAAATTGGTAATTTTTATTCTATTGGACCCTATATGTATTGATACCTATAAACAATCTTGAGGTCGTTTTACTTGTGAAACATATGTTTCTAGCAACTTTAGTAAATGAAAAATATTAGAAAACTATAAAATATAATTATTTTTTATATATTTTGCCTAAATAAAATTGGTACTATTATTTTAAACTGTCAAATAAAGTTTTTAGTTGAATTCATTCATGAAATATCACAAAGACAGAATGAAATAAAATATAATGTGATGACATGTCCCCTTTGGCGTTATTGTCATCTTATCTCTGTAATCGTAAAACAAATGGAAAATCGCTCATAGCCGTCAATTTTTGATGCAAGAGAAACTTTCAACAAAAAGTCATCATTGTGCAATGAAATCTATCATCCCCAGTAACATGTACTGTAATTGTTATACACATTGACATTTACATAAATTGTGAATCGATCATGTTGTGGAAATTCAGTGACAAAAAAGTGTTGATCAACATTTTTTTTCCTGAATTGGTTTAAATTATGATCCATTTCATTTCATATAGACGTATAAGCCTCATTTGATCTATCATCACAAATTAAATGACATTTCTGAAGTCACTGTAAGACACTGATCTTCCTAAAATTATCAGGAGAATGGGACTGTGTGATAAACACATTTCAAATGTCCCGAAGAAAAAGTCTGATTATGATAAATCAGGAGATATCGCAACCTCCACCTTTTTGGAGAACTGTACAAGAGCTTTCTTCATTAAAGAATATTATATCTTGTTTATGATGTACACACAGGATCGATAGAAAAAAATATATTGTTTCTTCATCTTTATTTGACACTTTTGGACAAGACATCTAATCACTAAAAAATAAAAGGATATTAAATACCCCTATCACAACATGACTAGATGGTAGCCAATATCAATGTCAAATCCTGAAATAAAATACATAATGAGAACAACACATATCAATAATCAATATAAAGTCAGTACAAAAAATTGTCACACAGCAAGTACTTGAGAAAATAAGTACCATAAATTAGTACGTCTTGATCTTACTAGCTCTAGGAACCTTATAAAAATACAAATACTTTGATAGATCAGCATGTGGATTTAATCTTCACTAAACTGCTTCGGATGCTGCACCCATTTCAACACACCTTTACGGGGTGTTCGCTGTTGAAGCTTATATTTCTGGGGCTTTGTACATAAATCATATCTGAGCAGTATTTGGTAAAGTCACAATGGCAAAAATTACGAGAAAATAAATTATATGGTGAGATCTTCCCAGTCCTCTTTCTTTCTTGGCGACAATAATACATTGATATTGGTAATGTTCGATAGCTGCTCATGTATTCGAGGTGCTATTGGATTGTTGCTCAAGTCTATGGATTCTAGAGACGACTCTCGGAGATAATCCACATCTATGTCTGAAATCGAAAAGTTTATGAATTAGGTTTCAAGAATTGGCGAAGGTGGAGTAATTTTAAATCTAATGAATTCAGAGAAAGTAAAACAAAAATTGATTGAAAAATTACACTCAATGGTAAGTGAATTTGCATGTGAAATTTAACTGCTGAATAGAAAGAGATAACAACTTATCTCTGGTGCGGATTCCCGGTGAGGGTGCATGAAAACTAGTCGGTCATCTTGGGCGATAAATGGGCGCCCAAATTACTGACATGTTGGATAAATCCCTAGGAAAATTTATTGATTTGCCCTTTTTATTTGATAAATTCAAAAAAATAGTTTTTTGTTTTCCAGAATATAGTCGAGAGACAAAGATCATCATTGAAAATATTTAGATACACTATTAAAAATGTAAGGCGCGTTTGTTATTAGTTATTGAATGTTGCAGTGGCAATTTTGTTCAATTTTGATATTTTGTTTATTCTTTATTCATCATTTTGTAGATAACGTAAGTTTGGTATTCTCGCCCACTCAGTACCAATGCAACTTGTGAAACATATCTGGAATTAGCTTCGCAAGGTAACTACATGTTCCATTAAACAAATGGTACTTCATCATATATTTCGAAAAATAGTAAATCGAAATAAAAAATCAATCTGTCCCTAGATTTTTCAATGTTGTTTATTTAACTCATTATGAAAGCATGAGTTACTTTATAGACGAGCTGTAAGAATGATCGATGATCCTTGAGAACTATTACATTTGAACTTATCACGAGTATGAGCCAAATAATTTGCACTCACCGACTATGTGATTATTACTGGCGTTGAGCTGTCTCAGCTTTGGAATTTTGAATATACAGTTTGGCAGAGATATGAACGTATTGTGCGAGATGTCCAACCTTTCCAGCGATCCCATTTCTTCACACTCGTCTGGCAGTTTTGACACTTGATTGTGTGACAGATTCAAATCCGATATGAGATTGAATTTCGTGGCAAACTTTGGAGGTATTTTGGTGATAACATTGTCGCTGAGATCACAGGATTTCAGTTCTGTATGCCTCATCAGGTGGTAGACTGCGTCTGGTACTTGCATTAGTTGACAGTTCGATAGATCTGAAAAAAGTGAGATAATTGGTAAAAGTTAACCCTTATTTGAGATATATTTGGTTGACAGAGATCTACTAAAATCAGCGGGAGTTTACAGGATGCCCATGTAACTGTGGTGAAGTCTATGTCTGTCAGACGAAAAGAGGCATTGGAACCCGCTAGCAACGTCGAATCATTATTCAACAAGAATGTATTTAGAAGCCATAGAATACACAAACACCAAATGAAGTTCAGCAGAAAGGAAGAGAGAATATATCTACCAAAGATCTGACACACAACATTGAAAAGCGCCAAAACTAAGCCACTTAAATCGCGCGAACCCGCCATTACAGAAAGTGCGCGAAAAATCAATATCATAAATGATACGGCAGAAATAAGAGGTTCAGTTTTATTTGACACGTTAAGAAGAGTACTTTGACCTCGCCACCGAAGATGACTGCCGCAGTTTCAGTTGAAACGTTTGCAGACCACAGCAAAACCAGGAAACCAACCAGACCATTGACGCCACCCGTGAAAGCCTACATTCTTATAATAATAAATATTTCCTAAAAATGAGAATAAATCACGAATTTTCAATGATACTTAACCTTGTTCATTATGAAAGATTCACACTAGTTAAAATCCCGGAAATACGGTAGCCCATTTGCCATATGGACGCAACTTTCTCATCGTTTTAATTGGTTACATCATTTATAACAAAAGTGTAATTATTGCATTCTACTATAGCAAGGTAAAATTACCGGTGTTCTATTATGCAATGTTTGATTTATATACAAGAGCATCATGCAACTGTTTTTAATTGGTTTATATCGCAGACATAGGTATATTTTAATATAAGAATGAATATCAATTATGTAGGTATCTAAAATTTAGCCTTAGTTTGATACTTGTGTGATTTTTGTTTTCTTAATTTCACCCTTAATTCATATAGATGAAGATATATAATTTGTGTTTGGGTAGATTGTAGATAATAATGTATCGTGAAGTCCTCCAACATTTCAGTATTACGACTATTGAAGTCTTTTTAACGCAACTATAAGCAGTTTAAGCCGTAATTTGTTCAGGACATAACGTTTTAAAATGAACCAGTTCGACACTATAAAATTCTTCAGGATATTTTGTTTTTCTTCCCACTTACCCTTTAATCGTGCTTTTTCATAAAAATAGAAAATCAGACAATATCGAGCTTTCAATTTTTCATAAATGAAGTATTTTCGTTTATTTTGAGAAAAAACCATTAAATAATGATCAAGAAAAAAGTGGAGTCCAGAAATTTTGTACAGTCTGGCAACACTGCAAGTGATACTAGTTGCGTAACCATCTGCATCTTATATCTTATTCACAGTTATGTTAACAAGTGATGTTAACTAGCATCAAGCTAGTGTGAAAAATGAGCGTAGATAATATGAAAAAAGTACCTAAACTTTGACTTTCTGCCGCTTCTTCGCATCTGTGAATCACCCTGGTTACAGCTGAAGCCATCTCTTAAACTTCGAATCTCCGCGTGACTGCCAAGTTGTTCAGTGACTCAATCTCTCGATCGATCTCAGTGGTACAGAACCAGAACGGGCGAAATTGAACTAAACAAAAAACAAGGGAGCCTAGTAATGTCGGTGCAATGCAGCGCTTTATTTCCGCTCACCTTGTGCTTATTTTTATTCACTGTGACTGTTGGACTCAGAACCGGCTTCAGCGCGACGGCGAGAGCTTCAACTATTTGTGTTTGTACCTCTCGAGGATCTTTCCAAATTTTAACGGACCATTTATGTTTTCTGTTATAAACCGTGAACAGTAAAGAAGTTTTGGATCGTTACCTTCATTATGCCAAGCTGAATACAAAAACAAATGCCTTTACTTTTTTTTATCTCGTGAGACACCAGAAGAAATAACTCCAAACAATCTAAGAGCTTGGTTTTTTTTAAGTTAGTGGCATAATACATAGAAAAATTGAAATTGGAAAATTTTAAGTTGAAATAAATACGGACTACTTCGAGAGAAATAAAGGCGATTATCCACTCACTTACAGATCAAAGAGTAGGTACGTTTCAGCAGACATGGCCAAGAGCAATAATAGACAATTAGCATGGACATGCAATTTTGGAAAACAATTCAAAATTATCATAATTTCTACATATACAGACTCGCCAGGTCTAGAATTTAACTCAAAATCCCGAACTGGTGAACTCCTGACAAAAGGTAATGGGTAAAGTTTTAATCACTAATGCGCGTACACTCCACCATCAGGCAATTTTTTATCCGATTATTTCAAAATAGCGAATTGCACATGTGATGTTTCGTTACTAGACCCTGCGCGTAAAAAGGGAATAAGTAACGTTACTGTGGAAGGATCTGGAGCTTCCTGTATAATAATGTCCGATTCCGGAATATAACCCAAAGACGGCAGTTATTGCTAATGACAAAGAAAAATCAGCTAATTTTTAAAGTGTTCTTAACTGTTCATGAAGAAGTCTATATAAAAATGGGACATATTTTCAAACAGATTGAAAGCAATTTTTTTATTTTCTCTGTGGTTATCTGAAAAATAACGGTTAGTGAAAGTTTTGTGAATGATGAAGAACTCAAACAGCAGATTTGGTAAACTGTTTTATAAATTATTCATGTAAAATATAACTCGAGTCTAATTCAGGAAAGACACTGCTTTATTTTGTATTTTATAGGAGGTTGAACATACCGCAAAATAAAAAAGAAATATCAAGTAGTTCATTAAAGATATTCTCTCTTTGTGGACTGCATATTGGTAATTGTAACCAACATATAACATTTGAAACTGCTGTACATTCTCATATTTTGCATATATTCCCATTCCTATTGCAACATTTTAAAAAATTGTAGGAAGTGTACAAATTCCTTTTATCAAAACAGCTAATTATATTACATTGAAATGAGTATATTTTCAGGAGATATTAATTTTTGCAAAAGAAAGTTTTTAACTTTCTACTTCTACATCATTATACAAAATATATGGGAATTTTCCAAGGAAAAAAAGAAAATAATTGATTTCAAAATAGATTATGCAAAGAAGTAACTTTCAGACACAAACTGGAATAAAACGCCCTCTCCAAACAACTACCTTCATATAAACATTTAATTACATGAAAGAACAAATACTTTCGAAATAATTACCTTTATATGAACATTGAATTATACAAAAACCGTTTTTACTTCAAACATTCGTTATAGAATTGATTCAGATATCATTCACAGGATTGCTACACAATCTAATATTTAAAAATGGATGTTTGTTGGTTGGTTGGTACCTAAGTGGTAAACTTCTACATCGCTCAACCGATCGTGATGAAACTTGACATGTATAAGTGATTTTTCATAGAGACGGTTTTTAAGCTATCAATTTTTCTGTAACTCGCCACTAGATGGCGCTGCAGAACGATTTTTTGAAAGCACTGTTCTATAACGCTGTGCACGCCCAAGTTCGTTGATTCTGATTCTGTCCAAACATTGGAACAGCAGCGATACAGCAACATAGTACTAGTATCGTATATGTAAGAGGTAATATTTCACTCACATGGAACACTGTCATCCTCAATGGCGGACATCGCGGACACTTGTCTTATTGTCTCATCAGTACCAATCTGGATAACATTACAAGATAGAGCACACACTCCATATTTATAAAATTACGATCTCATGTCACGAATGAGTTGAATCTACTTCAATTATATTACTTCTTTCTTCAATGAAACAAGTGCAGAAGTGTTTAAAACATGACTTTCCGGTTTGAATAACTTCTACGAAATATAGATGGCATTGAACGGGAATAGATACCAATATCGACATTTCAACATACATGTTGATAGATGAGGGTAGAATGCGAAAAGAAAACCTTGCTTGCGGGGATGAAAGTGACCAAGTCAGAAATACCGGAAAAGATGACCCCCTTTAGTAAAAGATCTGAATGTCCCTGCATTCAACTATAATATTAACTGATTTCTTTCAGTTTGTTCACCTTCTCTATTTGAGTAATTTCTCAAACATGTGTAAGTAGTAAACTATTATTGAATTTTTTGTTGCTTCTTTGTTAAGATTTCTTCTACGAAGGATTTAAAATAGAAATTAAACTTGGCAACTCATAGGTTAGTACTTAGTCCCAAAACAAAAATAGATTTTTAATTATAGGTTATTCAGTTATACTCACTTCCGTAGCTTGAAAGATCTAAATTGGTCTAAAAATATACAGTGTTAATTGTTGTTATAAAGAAGTAGTGATTGAAACATAAGTAATAACATGCGATAAGTTTAACTAAGCTAGAAAGAGGCTTTATTATGTTCTTCAAATATTCACTATCTCAGATATTGGTAAATTATTCAGGTAGATTGAATTTCCTTCTGAGTTGTCTAAATTTGCTACTAGCGTTTCTGTGTCTTTGTTTCAACTCAATTGCTATTGGTATACCATATAAAAAGGATTTCCTTATGAATGGTTGTTTATTTTCAAAAGTAGTTGATTCAGGTGGATTTTTTCTCCCCGTTTGTATCTGTAAGAAACGTGTAGCGTTATTTATTTATATTTTTAACATTATTCAATATTATGAAAGTGGTAACAAAATACTAACCAGATCAATGTGTTGCCTGACGACTGTATTTTACCTTATGCTCAGACTGTAAAAGGAAGCCCTTTTTTTTGTTAAGGAAAAGATTCAGCAATCTAATAGCGTTATATGAAAAATAACCTTCAAATTTTCTCGATGTATGTGGTGGATTTGTATAGTTATTAAATCTCACATTGACATTGTGAAACAAAGACCTTTTCACTTCCACCAATGATCCATTCAAAAGGAATGCTATTCGTAATGAAATAATTTTGTATAAAAACATGACATAAAATAGGGTCTTTTAATTCTTAAAGTCTTTCGAAAGGAGGAGCTACGTTGAGCCTATATTGAGTATTGTAGACAAATCTCAAAGAGGCTTTATGAATTTATATATGTTGAAAATAGACAGAAAAAAGTGAGGAACCACAAAGCAGTATTATTCTCTGTGCGGAAATATTTACCAAGTTTCAAATTGAGAGTTCAACTCAGTTGTTATGCCATTACAATCCAGATATAAGTATGTACTCCATGATTTTCCGCACTGAACAGGTGTAGTATTTATTGATACATTATAAAAATAAGTAGACTGTAATTGCTTTGAGTTTTAAACTTTAGTTGTCATGTTATTCAACGTTTCAAAGACCCTTAATGATTTTCTTGCACTCGCCATGTATAAAAAACAAATTCCTGATATCAATAATCAAACTATTTTTATTTGACATCTTCACTGATTCTGCGTGAATTATTCTTGCTTTCCTAATCATGCTGTAGCCAGTACTTTTGTACTTTTTGATATTTATTAGAGAGAGAGAGAGAAAGAGATACATCAGACGTAGTAAATAATTGGTAATTGTTAATAATTGTTGAAAGTAAGTATGATAACTCTATGCGACTGTATTTCAAGCGGAAATTTATGTCAATAAAAATATTCTCGGACAGTCAAGCGGCGTTGGAAGCTCTTGGCTCCTACTCTCACCAATAGGAAGAGTTAACAGATTGTCTCTGATGTGAATTCCTGGCCATACTGGCCTGGAAGGCAATGATGCCGCTGACTCCCTTGCAAAGGAGGGTGCTGCAAGCAGCTTCATCGTATCAGAACCTGTCATTGGCATCGCTTTAGGCTTTGCCCAACAAACATTGAACACCTGGATGGCAAGAAGATTTATGGACTTCTGGCAGGATCTTCCAGGATTGGCTCACTCCAAGGCGTTTATTCACCCTTGGAAGCTTGATAGCAAACAGTTGTTGGACTACAGTGGTGATGAACTACGATGTCTAACAAGCCATCTTACAGGTCACTGTCATTTGAATCATCATATGCAGAGACTGGGACTGTCGGAAGACAGTATGTGTCGCCTCTGTTTGGAAAATGTTGAAAGAGCAGAGCACATACTTTGTGCCTGCCCCGCTTGGGACCGAAAAAGGTTTTTAGAGTTCGGCAGAGCCGTACTCTTACCATCTGACCTGAAAGGCCACTCACCATTCAAACTAATCGGCTTGGTTAAGAAGCTGGGTTTATTTGGTCTAGTGTGAATAGGTGTGAGCCACAATAAACCCATGCGGGTTGCGGTGGAGGGTCGAATAGACCCACTCACTTTGGACCTAACGTAACCTTATCTAACTTAAGTATGATAACACCGTATACAAATTGCATTTTTTGACTGTATGAACACGTTCAAAGAAAGCAATGTCAGTTGGTTCATTGGTTATTGAATGTTTTGCTAAATTTTGCATACATCGGAAAATATTACGTGATCAATGAAACTCACTCATATTGTTAAGTTGAATAAAAAATTCATGAACTTTTATACAGGCGGATTAATGCACCAGTTTCAAGTCGTAAGTCGTAATGTGTCCTAAAATTCATGTACGAGTTGATTTTACATTATATATCTACCGGTACGAATGTGGAATTTTGGTGGTTGAAACGGTACCTCAAGAAGAACTGATTGCAAGCAAATCAAATATTTTCAGTGATCATAACCCCTTAGACATAATAATTTTTTGAAAAAATAAAGTACTCAGCAGTATTTTTCCACTGAAATAGAATGTTCGTACCTAAAATGAAGTGCAAAATTTACGGATTTCAGATATACTGGGTGCTACAATTGCAATTCCGAAATTGGGGTAATTTTCTATCAAAGAAAAATGCTGCAAAAATATGTTTGATCCAATCAATCCAAGTTGTGATACATACCATTTGAAGCATCAAAATTCCACATTGATACCAGGAGAGACATACAGTTATAGGGGTGAGCCTGAATCGATTTATACCCGGTGTGCTTATTTATATCAATCAGTGTGCACAAGTCGCAAATGTTCAGTACTAACAAATGGAAATATGAATTTTTATGACTTGACGCTTGCGGCTTATGAATTGATTATTTCACTTTTTGCATATTTGTAAACAAAAATTAAAATGTTTGTATTTTGAAACTACATCCTATTGGGGTATTGAGTCGAAATTTCATCCCTAAATATAATACCCTTCGAGATTAGGTTGCAATCCATTAATTTTTGAAGGCTCTTCATTTTCTTTTCAAAACTCTTGTTTTGTTATTTCGAAGCACAAGTCCGTTAATAAACCATCAATTAATGATTTAACCCACCTTGTCGAGTTGTCACGTTTGACATAATTTTTCATGGCTACTGCACATCCTAAAGAACTTCTTTACGCTACTTTGCAAATTCGATGCACTTTCATTTTTATTTCACCGAGACTGAGTGTATAAACATGCAGCCAATTAATTACGAAATTGAATTGATTTTTTGAATCTTACAAAATATTTAAAGGTTTGCAGATGTTGACGGTTGTCGAACAAATATTTATTATTATGTTTAGTAATCTACAAGTTTTAATCCCATCCAAATATAAAAGGTGAAACTGAAACCTCTGCCGTAAAATAAATCAAAAACAAGCTCTTTTTCCAATCACCAGAAATGAAATACTATTATCGACGCACGTCTTCAGGAGATGAAGAAAACTGAAACTTCATCATCTGAAGACGACAACTTGGTTGGTGAAACACGCGTCGAGAAGAGGATTGCATGTCTGGTTATTGAGAAAAGTGCTTGTTTTGGATTTATCGAATTGAGATAGGATTTAAAGCACTTTTGAAACAGATGTGTCACACAGATTTTTTATAGCCCACAAAATATTTACATATACACTGTTAATAATATTTCTGTAGTTGATTTAGTTTTCGCAAAGTGAACCATGAGTTATGATGAGAAACTGTCATCGAAATTTTATAAATCATGTGGAACGGTTTGTTGAATACATTTAATTTCAAAAACTAGTCCTCACGATTTGATCTCCACAAATTTTATTTGAAAAATATATAATCAATCAAGTATATACCCTTGAAAAAGCTACTGTGCTAGCGATTGTGATTATATATTTATATATAATTATATTTATAATATATTATATATATATATATATAATTATATATTATATATTTTTCAAATAAAGTTTATGGAGATCAAATCGTGAGGAGTAGTTTTTGAATTTACTATGGATCTTCATCAAGTAACGGCCGAATCAATAAAAAAAAATACATTTAATAATAATGCCCAGCAATCGTGGTTTAAGCCTATATTCATTGACATAACACAGATCTACGAATACTTTACTACCATCCTCTGCACTCCCATGGTATTGACAACACAACGATGTTGCCTTATGCTCAAGGGGATGATGAATCCGTTGTGGGGAATGAGAAGTATAAGAAGTGTCCAATCTATCGGAACCCCCAGAGCTGATAAAAGCTAAGAATATAGTAAAACGATATTCGACATGGTGAGACGAATATCTCCTGAAAAAAAGGAAAACCAACTGAAAAATCGAGATTTTCTCATCGAACTCTATCCATATCGATCGTCTATTCCATGGTTATATTTATCCGGCTAACAAAGGAAACTTTGGAGTTTGGAGTGTCTATAAACATGTTGGAACCCTTATCAGTTTTTCTCTAGTAGACACGGTGATTTTAATATTAGTGGGATCATAAAATATTTTTGACATATCCAGGTAGATCATAAGTAATACAGAATAAACATTAGTGGCCTAGAAACAGAAACCCGATATCGTGATTTTTGACACTAATTTCTCTTGTAAAACAATTATGCGTCATTTACAGACTTTAGCAAATCTCATTCTATATTGGATGTTTCATGGAGAAATTAATGTTTGAATTTTTTTGTTTTTTTACTCATATTTAAATTCTTTTTCACTATTCTCTTGCAAATGAATATTTTACAACAGTTTGGCGACGATAATCTGGATATTCGCCATTAACCTTATGAAGTTATATTCTCATATAACCTCATTTCTAGTTATCGGTTCCATTTTAATTGAATCAATAATAAACAAAAGTTCGCATTGGGTGATGAGAATCCCAAAGTTTTCAAATAGTAACTCAGATGCTCAGATCTGATTGAAGAAGTTATTGGGTAATTTTTAGTTTGTAATATTGCAATAGATAAAAGTGTAAATGTTGATGTAAACATAATAATTATTATACACGGTAGGGACGGCTGATAACCAATAATAGACATCATACTATTAATTTTAGAATTCAGTTCCTCATTTTCTTTTAGAAATGTAAAATATCAAATGAAAGTTATTTTGCTGTTGGAAAAACAAATTTTATTAACCTATTTTTTGTATTTTCACCAACATTTCGAAAAAATTTACAATTTTAAATGGAGAAATTTATACTGCCCTAATTTATTTTGTACCAGTTAAAATAATATATAATATATATATATTCAACAATGATTCTTATTTCGATATTAGACGTTTTATTAAAATACAATTAGTTTGTAAAACCATTTCATCATGTTTCATACAGTGTTTAAATACAGTAGTAAAAGACGTTTTTAAACGGTTGGAAACATGTTCATTGAACTTCAGTCTGCAATCTATAAGAACACTTAGAAATCTGGTATATTTAGCGCTTCCTCTAACATCCTCACCAACAAGCTCATCTAATTCACATTTGAAAGAGACATAATATAAGTTTTTGCCATATTCATGGATAACTGGTTTGAGTAAACATTAGGATGTATATTTCACGAAGTCACTTCAGTATAAAATTTAAAATCTTCAATTTTACATGAATATATTACCAGGAAATATAATACCTTTATACGATAGGGGAAATAATAATTCATATGGGAATATTGCTTAGTATGTTTGAATTATTTAAGCTATTTTTAATCAGTATAACCCATTTTTGATTGAAGTTTGGACCAGTATTCAAAACCAAGTGTTCGCTAGCCAGTTTTAATAAACTTCGCTTCCCTACGATATTTCCTCAATAACTTGCCAGTGGTTTGCATGAAAGGGCATCATATATTTTTCTTCAAATAATTCGTGAGTCAACTGTTGATCATTGTCATTATATGTCTATGTTGACAACGGACATTTAAGTTTCACCGCACATTCAATATTTAATTTATCATTCGCAAGTTGCTATTTTTCTACGCTACTGAAGACCAGAAGTAGCTCTGGCAATAATTTGAAATATCTTCGAAACTAATAGAATAAGCGATCTTGATGGCGACGTTTTCCTGCTTTCGCCTTAAATAGTATGAAATAGTAATTTTGTTCTTGATAGTCGCACACTTGCGTATAGCCTTTGGCTACCTTTTATGGAAATCCTGAGGTTGACCGGTAGAAACAATATATTTTCATATCTTTATAGCGAATTCTATACATGTTTTACTGGAAGAAGATTTATGTCCAAATTTGATGATTCGCATTTGAAGATCGTGAGATCGTACAAATGGAAATTAGGACAAATTGGCAAATAAGGTAATTTAGACTCCTTCAACTTTGCAAAAACTGATCCGACTGATGTACGAGGTGTCTTGAGAGTGGACGTGTCAATTAAAAAGAGGATATTTATTTCGTCTCGTTGCAATTCTTTCCTGACCGTGTATCTGATACTTTTATAGTCATTATAGTATTAAAATACTAATTAGTAAATAAATAACTCTTTCTTGTTGTCTTCTCTTCCAATTTTCTCAAACACTTTAATGGAATAAGGACACACGGCGGGTTGTTGTATCGATATGACTTCCGAATGAAAAATCACCCTTTATTTTTATCTGCAACTTCATGGCAACTTTGTGAAACCAGAGCATAAAAACAAAGTATTCGTGGTCCAACACTAGACAACGATGTTTCAAAATGTCATATCTATCATCTGTGGTGCTAGGCTGAGCCATGAATGCACGTAAATGGACAATGATAAATTTCCGAACCATCAAGAGATAGTTTTCCATCATTCACAGAATATCTCCCATGATTCTTTCATGAAGAAATTTCGGAAGGGAGGATTAGTCTGGGTTGTAATTCAGCACGAATCCACTACTGTCCTCCTGAAAAACCCTATTTGATGGCGATCTTGTCTGTCAAAAAAATGCCATGATCAATTACTTATTTTCAAACGGTTTCATTCAGCTTGCCCTGTTTGTTTGGGTCAAATTTAGTAATGAGCCTTTTTCCTGAGAATAGTACAGCGAACGTGTCACGAGAGCCAGCACTAGTAGTAGGGACAAACATAAACTATTCATATGTAAAACAGGGTTATTTACGTAATATTCATTTATTATTCAAAAATATAAATCTGATATAAAAAATTATTTTGTGCTAGTATAATGCCAACAAAGCATTGCTATTTTGCGAATTGTACGTCTGATAATCGATATCCGGAAAAAAAACGTGTTTTTTATACCATTTATAAAACCTCATAATAATAAGGTTAGATGTAAGAAATCGATACATGCTTCGAGAAGGGTGGATTTAACAGTGCAAAAAATAAATAAATATTCATATGTATGCTCTAAACATGAAATGAAAAGTAAACTTTTCATAGTTAATTACAATTGATTAGAATGACTTTAAAATTACGGCATGCAAGCCAACGTTTTAATGTTACAACATTGTTATTCTTCACAGTTGCAAATTTAGGTTTTGCTCCAGCTCCAGGAACATCTTCTTGCATTAAAAACATCATTTTTTAATTGTACTTCACCATATGTTTATAGGATGATAAGGCAGTGTTTGTCCCTACCGAACTACTAGCGCTTCTAGTGAGTGATTTTTCGTACTTCAGGAAAAAGGATCTTGACTCCCTTTCT
>WOGO01000942.1:0-18807 GCA_015342085.1 Leptinotarsa defecta | reverse complement strand
AGTTACAGTTGACTACAATATCATTGATGAATGATACAGAGAGGAGACGACCCAAATTCGATCCATGTGGTACTCCAGATTATGCCAAGAAGCAATACAAATTTCCCCGCTATAGGATAGTCACTGATACATACCTCGAAGATACTAGTGGAGAGATCTTCATGAAATATCCTATATAATTAATAGTACCTACTCAAGAAATTCCCTGTAATCATTTTGTAGATTATTTTTTCTTTCATATATTGTTGACTTCATTTTGACAATAATTGAACTTTCAGAGCAATATATATTAAGAGTTTATGGAGTATAATTTTTCAATGGAAATTTCAAAAAATATTTTTTTGGCACAGGTACTACAGTTATTACATTTAAATGTTCAACTTCTTTATCATAACTGGAACATACTCTAAAATATATCAAATCACATCTGATGGTCGTACTTTCACCAAAGATATAAATCATTCTGACTTACCATTCTGTGTAATCAAGAAAAGAAATCTTGGAGCGAAACAATAGGATCTTCCTAACCTATAATTTGTTCGTATGTTAATCATGGAAAGTTTCAATTTGGAATTTCAGCACTTAGTATTCAGGTAATCCACTAAGACGAGTGTTGAAGAGAATTGAGTTGGCCGTGTTTCAATTTGCCAGATGACAGACATTTAAACACACAATAACATTTTGGCCTCTTTAGTGAACAATAGTCTCATGATTGTGATGAAGAATAACATGAGAGAATTTCTATTGTTTGATAAATTCGATTTCAAAGCTCATGATTGGGATTATAAAGACAACTAAACTTTCAAATATAATTTTATTCATAAAACATTAATATTTTCGAGTTTGAAAATCAGAAATATGAAAGCAGATGGGGAAAAATTACTATATATTACTTTTATATAATTTATTTTAATACTGAGATTCGATATTGTGAAACGATAAAAAAAATATTAGCGTAAAGTGAGAAAAAAGGATTTTTTTTAGTATTTTTTTGCTATTTTGAGTATTTTCATATAATTTTATTTACATGTGAACTACACCCTATCTACGAGACTAGGATTCACTCCTGAAAGATTAAATATGGAGCAGAGTTGATAAAATCACTTTACTTTATTTCAGACTTGACATGTCAAATTTTTTTTTTCAGATAAATATCTTACAAACAGGCCCTCAACTAGTATATGGACATCGTAGATTACACTTTCTATCATCATAAATAACAACAATTAAATAATAAAAAATAACTTACTTATCAATAAGGTTAGATCATGCTAGCAACAGCAGAGACAATGCATTTACTAGCACGAATGATCGACAATGAGTTGATGAGTTAATAGTTAAATAATGAGATGACGGGGTGGAGAGAGCTAGGGCATATTTGCCAATGATTTCTCATGAGCTGTTTTAGTAATAATTATCGATTTCTCGTTAAATTCGATCAGCATTGACAAATATGCAAGCGAATGCTGTAATAGGACTAGGATTGGATCAAGAAGATGGTAGGACATTGAAGAAAACGTCTCCCTGCGACTAAAATGATTACTCGCGAATGAACCACTTGCTAAACCTGAACATCTTTGGAACCTTTGGAATGCACCTACCATGAGTGTTACCACTGTCAATTAGCCACTTTCACGAATTCGGCATTATCGTATCCTCTAGCACTGACAAAAGTTTGAGCGATTCCTTTTCTATCGATGGCGCGCACGCGAACAAACAGAAACGCAGCTACTAAGCTTGCTACGATCAGTACTAGAAGAAGCATCACTAACCCAGCAACGAAGCTTGGCACTGACATGCAGATTGTTTCTGGATCTTGCGAAGAGGCAGACTGGATAACTACAGTTTCGTTGTTTTGAGCTGCGTTGAGAGCGAAATTCACGTCTCCTGGTGCCACTACTTGAATTATTCTACTAGTATTAACATCCGTCATTTCTTGAGCCTCACGTTTATATACATGACTAACGACTACTGTCATCACATCAGGACTTCTTCTCCTTCTCACACCTTGTAATTCGGCTGGTAGATTTTCAACTGACCTAGGTCTACCTCCAAGGGTAGCTAAGTTGCCCTCGAACTCTTCTGCAATATTGCTCTTCCTCTTCACGGTATTGTAGATCCCATGGTGTCCGGGTGGCGGTGGGGGTGGTAAATGAATATCGTTACCGCTTTGTGAAGATACCTGAGGAGCAGGAGATGAATTTGTGGGGTTGGATGTAGAAGACGATGATGTTTGAGCTTGTGGAGCTGGTACTACGTCTGCATTTTGTTCAGAGTATGCACCGGTTGGTCCGGAAGGATGTCTAGGATCTGGGAAAGCAGGAGGAAGGCCATATTCACTGGAAGGTGGTGGTCCATACTCTGCATTCAAATTGTTGTGTCCTCCGAAGTCTCCACCACCAAGTGCGTTACCTAATGGAGGTGCTCCGTATTCACTGGTCAAACCCAATCCATGGCCACATTTGGGTTCGGGACAGTTGTATCTGCATACTTGAATAACACACTGGAAGTGTACATTCATAGAATCTGGGAATTTGAATGCTTGGAAGTAAGCGAAAGAGACTACGGAAGCTGAAGGCCCAAAGTTCTTGATCTTTTGGAATTTGCTCATGATTTTGGGCCTCACCACACAGCCATATTGATCTACGAGCTGTATTGGTGCTCTCTTTCCGTCATGAGCGACACAGTTTCTCACTAGCATGTCAAATTTATTTTCGTCATCTTTGATAGCCAGTACCATCGTCATAGTTTGCCCAATTTTCACGATTCCTGATACTTCAGACGCCCAGGGACCTTTGCCTACTTGAATTTGCATCCAGCATTGCAAGTTGTCTCCGAGAAAGTTAGCCGTCACTGCATGTAACATGTCAACTTGGAACGGTCTGAAGGTAACGGCCTTCTCATAAAAATCATACCAGGTGCATCTCAGTTTCCTAGCCTGATCCCATACTTCTTGCACGTACGGATCGTACTGAATGATGATAGTGTTCTCCACATAGCTCCCGCTAGGCGTTGGTCCACCGTAGCTAGCAACATTGTGATTAGCCGACGAGGACATGCCACAGCTATTCAAGAAAATTTCGAAAGTTGCACTCAGATGCCCAGTTCCAGGCTTCAAATGAACACAATGGGAATCACTGTAGAATCCCTTCGAAAAAATCATTCCATAAAATGGTCGATCGAACTCTATATTAACGCGCATATGAGTCTTTTCGCACTGCACTTG
The DNA here is from genome assembly GCA_015342085.1 of Leptinotarsa defecta. Taxonomy (NCBI): domain Eukaryota; kingdom Metazoa; phylum Arthropoda; class Insecta; order Coleoptera; family Chrysomelidae; genus Leptinotarsa; species Leptinotarsa defecta. The sequence continues at coordinate 15,581 of WOGO01000942.1, read as the reverse complement.
CAAATGTTTTATTTGCGGCATATCCGGGGTTGCAAGAGGCCATGGATCATCAGAAGTTCCTCCTCCACCTCCGCCTCCTCCTCCTTGTAACAATCCTGCAGGGACGTATCCAGGACCAGATAAGGGAGGACCATAAACAGCTCTGTGTTCAAGCGGAAGAGATGCAGAGTCCGACAGGGGAGCATCGCAAAGTATTTCCTGCAAGATAATATGTTATTAAGCAAGTGCATAGAAATTTCAGAAAGTTGAGAACGACGCGGGTACCAGCACGCTGGTACTCAGATAAGGCAATGAGGAAATCTAATAAGTGAGAGTGCTTACCCCGAACAGTAGCAGAACTGACAAAATTCCAATAATGTTGTGTTTCAGTGACCTTGTCATGTTGTTCGTTGTGCCAGTGTTCAGCCGTTATATCGTTTCTGTAATGAAAATAATGAAAGCACCTTGACATTGAGTGGCAAAGCAGATGTGAGGAGCACCGCACCTCTCTGCACCTGACAGACTCTGACCTACTAACACACTCCGTAAGCACAGTTCAGCGTCCTGCATCGTGAATGCATCGCCAATTTATCTATCTAGCCACTTCGCGGCATCGCAACTTTTTTATCCAGCCAACGTTGATTTATTACTCAAAATAGAAAAGCTAATGTGTCAACTTAGAAGAGAGATTGAACCATTCGAATAAGAGAAATTACATGTGTGAAAACTATAGCACCGTTTACAGAATGAGTGACATCTCATTATCGTTAGACAACCTCAATTTCTAAGATTTTACAGATGGTTTGTCTAATTTCACCTAACATTGAGGACAGCTGATTCAATATGGTATTGCAATGAAGTGAAGGGGTTATACAGTCAATAAATCAATTATTCGCCTTCTAACTTTCTAACGGCAGTGATAGATGAAACAAATATGGAGCATATGCTTTTGAGTTATTGGGGTAAAACTAGTTCCTATAACAACATGAATACAGTTGAAATCGTTAAGTAGCGTATACTGGAAAATTCAGATGAATATAATCAAAATATCCTTATAATAAATTAGTTAGAACCATCTACAGATGATGCCAACATGATGGCGAAACCTTCATAGAGAAAGTTATTGTCATAGTTCCAGTTCATGACAGAAGTATTTTGTTTTGATTCGTTTCATATCGGAAGTCGCACTGCTATTGGTATGATATTCTGTTCACTGCAAATTGTTTTTCATTTCAATAAGTCCTAGTAACTGTACTATTTTAAAAAATCAAATGGTTATATATGGATAAAAAAATGAAAATTTGTAATATGTTTTTTTGATTTTGGTAAATAAATATCATTGTTATCATTATTATTAGTAATTCAAGCATGAAGTTGAAATCGTGAAAAAACCAAAAATGATATTTATCAATAATTCTGAATTTTACATTATATCATAAAAAAGGGTAAAAACAAAAATTATATCGATTAATATTCGAGGATTTTCCAAGTGGCAAAAAAGGTGGAAATTGCAATTTGACATACTATTAATTACACTTCCATAAAATATTTTCTACTCAGATTTCATTTCATGTAGGTGTATCATGTAGGTGTAGCGTTCGAACCAGATTTCATTCAGAAAATAATAAAGATACTTCACTAAAAATGTTTTGAGAGCTTTTTAATGAATCCACAAATCTCTAAGAAAAATGAAAATACAATTTTTTTCATTCGGATTAGAGTCAGTCGAATATTCAGATACCGTATTTAATGAGATTCTGATGAAAATAATATTCTACTGCTGGCAAAATCCTCATCGAATCAATTTCAGAACCGTCATTCTTTTATAGAAATGATAAATATTGAATATGTTCACTGAATAACGGCACTGAGTATCATTACTTTGAACACCCCTGTCATTAATCAGAAATTAAATATATTTCATTAGAAACTATTTTTCTCCCTTTTTAAAACGTTATTCATTGTGTTTCAGTTGGTTTCCGGGTTTTTCAATGGTCTTCTTTGGTTACAATCTCCAAACGTTTCAACTACAACTGCGGCAGTCATCTTCAGTGGCGTGTTCAAAGTACTCTTCTTGACGTATCAACTGTTGATACGTCGCAGTTGCAGTTGAAACGTTCGGAGATTGTCACCAAAGAAGACCACAGCAAAACCTGGAAACCAGCCAAAACATTGACGCCAGCCATAAAAGCCTACATTCCTATGTTATTCACTCTATTCGTGTTACGTTTTACAGTCCGATTTCAGTATCCTCTGGGCCTACTTAACAAGACAGTTTGCTTCTCAGGGAACAGCTTTTTACAAAGATGTATGTAATACTTCACGGTCTGGTTTATTATGTTCGACTAATTATCACCATAGTTGAACAAAATATAGTTGTTGAAAAATCTTTGGCTTCGTGATTATATTATAGAGCCCTCTGACTATGACCTGTCATGATAATGTGAATGTTTGAGTAGGTTTTGAACCCTCTGTATTCAATTATTATCCCTTCTATTGTTTCTCTTTGAACGTCATAAGACATTACAATGGAATATACAACTTATTATTATGCAAAATTTCAGCTGCGTAAAATAGTTTTCATTTGTCGATTTTATGTAAATTGCATTACTATTGCAAAATAAGACCCAACGCAACCAATATAAAATGTCCTAGTTTTTACAATTCCTCATTCCAGTCGTGCCTTATTGAATGTGTGATTTTCTATTAAATCCAAATAGGGCTATTAAAGTTTGGTCACATGTGATGCTAACTAAATTTGTTTTGACCCTGCATATGATAACTTCGAAAAATATACCCTTTCATAATTGTGGTGAATTTCCTTTCTATGTGCTTTCCATTGCATTCAACACAAACAATGTAAAATACAATTTTGAATCACCGTTTCCAAATCGCCGAAAAAAACTTCGTTTATAAATTTTTCGTTTCAGGTCTAGGACTTTGCCCCTGAATATTTCCAAGAATATATGTCTTGTATTATGGATGGGAATATCGTCACACTGGTACTACAATTTATTTATTTTTTTTTTTTGAAGGCGCATTATCCAAAACTTCAATTTGATATTTGAGAACCAGTGGTCTGTTATCATTTAAAATAGTGTCATTTTGAAACCGTTCAAATTTCATATTCCGTTTTTTCAATATGAAATTTGACTCTTTTCAATAATTTCTCTAAGTGTTATTATGTATTACTTTTGCACGAACTACCTTCTCAAAAATAGATATTTTATGAAGTTGCCCTGTACAAAATCAAAAACAAGTGAAAATAATACACATTTATCATGGCGCAACGCTGAAGAAAATGTGATTAGAATACAAAAATGAGAAGTTTCAAAAATAAAATTATCTTATGTAGCTACACTTTTGTGTATGTGCTGAGAGTTGACTAAATCTTTTTCTCCTAACTTTTTTCTACATTGTGCAGGTTAACCCCACTTATGGAATTTTTATCTCCATCGAAACAGAAATTGATGTCAGAATTTAATTTCGAATAATTATTTCGAATCAATTATTAATTTAACTAATAATCAATATTACTAAAAATATCCTATATGATACGGACTGGTCACTCTATATGTCAATATTTCCTCGCAGCCTGAATTCCCACATTGCAGAATCTGGCCCAAAGTGCTTTCAAAAATTCGCAAATTATCTTGAACTGTTCCGGCTGATCTCTAAAAGTTGTCGAATCCGATCGATAAAAACCACTTTCTCGTTTCACGAATGTTGTGATACGTTTTTTGTAGAGTCTTTGACGGAAATGAGCGATTAAATCAGTCCTACTTCGGTAGTATTCAAAGCCCGGCCTTGCGTTATCAGTCGCTCTAATAAATAATAAGAGAAATGCAGATGCCGAGGTATTGGAGCAAAGTATTATCTATTTTTCACCATCGACCGACATTCCTGTTCACTTAGAAAGTGGAACAAGTGCTCTCGTAGGTTTCAGATCTGAATACTATCACTTCGCCATTAATACTACTAACTGAGACGTACGTTTATGGTTTTCGGTTACACGGTTCGATTTCCACAAACGTGCGGTAGTAGAAGATATACACAAATAGGTATATTAGATTGCGGTAAAGCTGTTACTCTAAGGAAAAACTTCAATTTTCTAATTTCAATGATATTTTGCGTAGAATCAATAGACATCACCAAAGTGATTCTATTTTGAATTCTTAATTACTCAATCTCCGGCAAAAAAGTTTCTTTGCCACATACTGAAGTGGCCACAAACATCATAATTCATCATATTGAACTATCACCGATGTCACTATAAAAATTGGATAGCAATGAAAAACTAACGAAAAATTCACTACGCTTCTAGAATCGGTCAATTGACACTTTTTGTATATGTCAATTGAGTTTTTTCAAATTTGTCAACTGACATTTTTCAAATTTATCAATGACACATTTCAAATCTTTTAACTGATAATTCAATCGTAACCATAGTTTCTGCAATTTCATTTGAATATTCTCTTTCTCACTCTCTTTCAGACTCAACTTTAGACGTTTTTTTATTATAACTCAACCTAACCTGTCAACATTTCCTGACCTATCCACATTATTATGCTTAGGTATAATTAGTATGCCCCTTTTACGCTTTCATACATTATAAGTAATGAGGTATATCAAAAACCAGGTCGTAAAAGAGGCAATTTACAATTTTCATTTCCATATCCACAGTTGACACTTTTTGAACTGGCATCCTCAGTTTACCTCAGTATCTCAGTGAGAATTGAGAAATCTTAATAACTGATCGCACTCTTTGATAAAACACTGATGGTTTCTCTATTACAGCTGTCAGACTGAGTCATGGTCGGTGAGAAGCCCCTTCCACAAGATGACGGCCATGACTCCGGTAGCTGTAGTTATTTCACAACTTCCTTTCCAGAATTGAGTAGAATCCATTGAGTACAAGCCAATTACCACTTTACCCTAGTCTCCCCCACCTGTTATCAATAATCCAAATTATTTATTGTCAGACTGTGGAAAATTCTACTGTTTCAAATGGATAAAACGGAAAATGGATTTGTATTTACAACCATGATTGTATTTTTCATTTATCCAGAAAATAACCAAGACTGGTAATGAATTGAAAGAAAAAAATGATTATCTTACCTATTTGAAATGAAAGTATCGAAAAAACAGATAAAATTTTTGATAAAACTTAAAACACAAGTACTCACTACTCTGTGTAATTGATGACTAGTTTATTTTGTGGAAACTCAACATCACATTTTTCTAATTTCCACTAGTTAGAGAAAAGTATTTTCATTCATTTCATCAAAGCAAAAATACTACATAGTACCATTTGACACTCACAAGCTACAATACAAAGTTTTACGATCAACAACTGGGTAAGAAGATAATTCAAATCTGAATATTTTCATCTAGACAAAAGTTAGAGAAACATTCTTGACGCATTTTTTGAAAAATTACTTGAAATCATGAAATGTTATAACTATTCTTAAACAAATTATGAAGGAATCTTCTCTTCCCGCAGGTTTGGTTGCCTAAACTTACATGAGAACAGCTTTTTGTTGTTCTAATATGCGTAATTTCGTCAAAATCATTTTGAGATGAAATATTGGTTCTAGAAATAAATAAATCATGTGAGAATCATCCAAATAAAATATCAAAAATTGTGATAACATAAAAAACCTAAAAAACAAAAATATCCCCGGCTGACTTTAAATAAAATACCGTTACTGAAGAACAAAGAAATGAAAGAAAGCAGGTGGAGGCATAATTTATTTCCAAGTAGATACTGACATGAAATCAGTATACAAGACAGGAAACTGAAAGACTTATACGAATACAAGAAAATATCAGTTTGATGAAAAGGAATTGAATTTGAACGGGTAGAAATGAAAATATGAGCTGAAATGAACATGAAATAATTGTGAATGAAAATGTTGAGAAAAACATGGCATAAAAATTACTGGATTGGATATAGCAGAGAAAGACATGAGAGACATGGAATTATAACGTAAATGAAATGTGAAAGTGAATAATTCAGAAATCAGTTCTGGATAGGAGTCATTGAAGACTGAATCTAGTGAATATATTTCCATATTTTTACTGAAAAAAAAAACAATAAATTGAAGAAAGTGAAGCACAGAAATTATAAGTAGGTATAGAATGTTTTTTATGATGTTTCATGATTTATTTAAGTTTTCACCGTTCAATTGAATCGGAAGAATAATGCATACATTGTTCGAATGAATCGGGTTTTTTTTTCTAAGAAAATAATTGATATCAATATTCTGCATTGTTAAAAACAACAATCCATATCCTTTGAAGTTGAGAAACCGAATAATAAAGAGACTAAAACGATTAAAAATGAAATGAAAATGACGATCTCAAGTTTGTTGACGTCAAATCAAAAAATAATATAAAAGATAATATCCATGAATGAACCTTTAGAAAATTTTGAAATCGAAGCCTATTTTTATGGTGACATCGATGATAGTTCTGGTTACTTAACTGCAATACTATGTTTATGATTTTATAAAATGACACCGGAGGTTTTTTTTGGTCACTTCAATAACTGTCAAAATGACTATTCTGCAAGAGTTTGAGTAATCTAGAATTCAAAATAGAATTGATTTGGTGATGGCTTTTGATTCTACATAAATGTGTCAAATTTTGAAGTCTTGTGCATGCCTCATTTTAAATATTGAAGTAATATTGAAATGATAAGCTCACAAAAATACGATTCGCAAAAATACGAAATATTTCAAACATTTTTTTCATTATTATGTAAAATGCCACTATGGAGGCTAGTTTTTTAAATAAAAACACTGTCCCCAATATTATGTTTAAATTCTGTTTGAATTATGTTTTTTTATTAACCAGTTGTCGCACCCCTACGAACGACAACCCTCAGACGTCTAAACTTGTGCGAGCTAAGGATTAACGAGGTCTTACCTTTTACCGTGTGATTCCTAACACGGGTTGGACGATAGCAAGTGAAAATCGATCGTTCAGACTAGGGTTCGAACCACCGACCAACACGACAGTCAATTCGAGTGAGTGAACAAAGTACCGACGTCGAACCGACCGGCTACCGACTGACCTATTAACTCATGCTCCAGAGTAGCAGTCAATATATTTCATCTGTCATTTATTAAATGGCAACATTAGTACATCTAGATCAAGGTACAATTCATATTACAAAGTTATCAAGATTTCGAAGATTTTTCGTTTTACTACGACATCAAACTTTCTCTTCTAAAGCAAATATGTATTATGATGTTTGAGTGAGTTATTGAAATTTTGCTTTATATTTCAACAGTTGCTGTGTGACTTTTGGGTTATTTGCGCTGTTTCAGAACCATTAAAAAGCTAATTTTCAAAGAAAAATGTGGAGAATACCGTGTTCATTTCTATGTGAAGACAATTGGAATTTTGAAATTTTCCATTTTTCACTATATATTTACTGACAGATTTTAAAAAAAATGAAATATATGTCTGTGCTAGTAATAAAACTCACGACTTTCATACTCTTTACACTGTCAATTCCGACTTATCTATATAATTAAATTTCATTTAGAACCGCCGTATACAACTCGAATGTATGGCACAAACGGTTATTAACTCCTCCGATACACACTCATGAATTTTTCAAGCGATCATTTACGTATTAGATATGCAACGTTAACAATAAAATTCCTCATCGTTTGAAACATTTAAAAATAGGTATTTTTAGGCAGAAATTGAAAATTGAGATACCATGTAAACAAACTTGACTACTCAATAATTTATTCATATGTATATTTCTATTTTTTGTTTTTGTTATTTGTATTTGTTATATGTTTGTTGCCAGTTCTTGTAGCTGGCTGTGGAGATTAAGTGGTAGAACCAACCTGTAGTGTTCTACACTGCAGTATTGAACTTCGCCTCTTGGTTGTTAATATCTATTCCACCCAATAAAGACCATTATTATTATTATTATTTTTAATAATACTAAGCCTCGATACATTCGAGAGGGTGCGCCAGCATTATCAACCAATGACCACTCCCCACACCGTGGGGTAAGTGATCATTGGGTCCGAGAACTATGTGCCCTGAGCAAGCACAGTGAGCCAAGAATGACAGCCCTCTGCATCTGTTCGGCTAAGATTTCTGCCTCAGTGCGGTATGATTTTAAGATTCGAGAGTAGAGTATTATTATTATTATTATTTAATGAGGTTTCGATACAATACTTTACAAGCTCACTATAAATCGTTAGTCATACACCGAATACTATTGTTCTTTAATTCAAGGTGTATTTTCCCTTTTTGCTCCATTGTATTTCTGTAGAGAGTTGAACAAATCAACAAGCTTGACAAACATAACAATGGCATCTTGCAATATTTCGAGAAGTTTTCAGGACAATATTCAACGAGTGCACGCTGAAAGTGAAAGTTACAGGAACTTGGTCATCGAGAATGGTGTTATGGTAAGAACAGTTATATTTTTTGTAATGGAAGTTACCGCACAAGAAACGCACAGATGAACTTGCGAAAGATGATTACAGTCTGAATTAGTTTTATACGACACTGCAAAAAACTATTGAACCTGAGGAATGTTTGAGAAGCACTATTAACCTGATTTTTGTCTTCACGCTGAGTGGTCATACGTACATGAAATATCGTACAGAACAACAAACTCACATTGATCAAGTGGTTAGTTAGTCTTCTTTCACAACTACAGAAAAAGACGATATGATGAGTGCAAATGATAATCATTTTAGAAGAGTTCCATTTCTATATTTTGAAAAATATAATGAACTCGGTTCGAGACCAAGAGAACTATCTAACATGATCAAAAAAATGACGAGGCTCAAGTTTAAAATTCTTCAAAGAGTTTGGGGAAATAATATTTCCGACTTGGTAGAAAATCAACAAAGCATGTTGTCTATAGCATGAATCACATTGAAAATATAGTTCATATCAGTTAACTAGTTTAGTGATCCAATACTTTTTCTGAAGCAAGATTGGTGACAGGGTCAATTAAAAAAAAATTGTTTTCTTGCCAACGTTTCGACGAATTTAATTAAATTCTTCTTCAGGTCTCTGTAACAATGAATTTTCATAAACATACCTCCCATAAAACTCAGACGATTATTATCGTTTCAATTTTACAAGAAATAATGAGTTCTTTATTGAATAACTCACCAAAAAGTAGTTTTTTCGTGTTAATATCACTATTTCCAAAACCATTAGATATATTAGATACATTTAAAAAAATAAAAAACATTGCAACAACCAAATTTTCGAGACATCAACACAGAATGACATGAAACAAACGAATGGCTTTATCTGTGATTCTGATTGATAGGTGTAGATTATTCAGGTATTTTACTTATCAAATTGAAATATGCAGTATTGAGGTCATCCATATCTCTTCTAGTGTTAACACTATCTCAAATCAAAATGTGTCCATATTCTCTTTCATATTCAACGAGGGCTGTGGGGTTTTTTATATTTATTTTCTTAGTCTCTCAGGTGTTCTGAAACTCGCGTTTTAAGATACCGCCTGGTTTGACCAACATAGCATTCGTGACATCTTCCATAGTTCAAGTTGTACACTATATTGGAGTGTATATCTTGTAATAACATTCAATCCTGAGAAGCATTTAATTAAATTCCAAACGTTGGCAAGGAAACAATTTTTTTTAAGAAAAAATTGATCCTGTTACCCAACCAATTTTTCTTCACCTAGTTCATATCGTCGGTCGGGCAATATCTCTGAGCATTTGAACGTGCCACCTCTATTAGTTTTCCAATTGTGATATCCGACTTTGTTATCCTAAAACTCTGTCAGATGAATCATACTCTCAGAAGTTTGAGTAGAAAAACTGTAATAGGTACTTATATCCAAATGTTCCCAAATGAAAATTGAAAAAAAAAATTCACATGATATATATAACTATTTGAATTTGAAGAATCGAAGGAGTAACTGCGTTGATCATAGACTGTTGGCTCCAAAAACTTAATTAACTGAAGTTGCAAAGACTGATGATTCAACCACATGTTTCGAACAATAAACTTCGTACAATCAATAATAATTAGGCGATTTCGCGCAAGAAATAAATAATCCTCAGTTGAGAAAGTCTAATCCCATGAAAAGAAGTAACAAAACAAACAAGAGGTCCCTAGACTCATGGAAGCTAGCATAGAAGTATTGACGTAGATTTCAAGGTATTTTCATAATAGTTATTTGGTGTGCACAAAAAATATAGAAAGTGAGGAGTAATGCTGTTCTATTCTAATTGAAAGAAAGATATCGGATATTATTGATTGAGAGATTCTGAAATTCCACATGAATGGTTTGTCAATGTAATTTTCCAACCACTCTGACATGAGAGAGAGAGGGAGAGAGAGAGAGAGAAAGAGAGAGAGATTACGAAGATATGTTACAGTATACTACTTCCATTTGTCTATTTCTTCATTATATAATGGTCAACAGTGATGCAGTAATATATGATACTTATTTCTCAGAACTGTTATTTAGTTCAATTCTGAGAACTGATTCTAATTCTGAGAAATCAGGAACTTTATAACTGTTTAACATAATGACGCCCCCATACACCGCCCCTCCAAATGTTTTTTGTCCAATCATAATCAGAAATTATGAACGGTGGTACATTAGATACAGAATTATATTTTCTTATAGTTGAACTGTTCAAATTGAAGAATTGGTAGAATTGAAATCTAAAATGTACCTTAATGCTTTTAAGATCCATAGTATATGCAACAAACACGACACTTTCACAAAAATAAAAGACAAATACTGATTCTTTACCAAAATTGTTAACGGAGAAATATCGCCCTATATTTGTTATCTCAGTAAAATAAGTAATTGTGTTCAGTACTATAATCATTATAAGTATTTATTTAATGGATAAATGAACAAACTAAGATTTGTTTTCAGCTGAAGTGGAATTATAAGTTACTCTTTACATTCTGAAAGGAATGTTCATTCAGCGTAACCAAACTGTGAAGAATTCTTGAATAGTTTCCAATATATGGAGGTCAGTTGATTCGAGATTCAGAGTGATAGGTATTTATAGATAATTTCCCAAAAATGTCAAGAAATAATAGACAATATGGCCTCGTTTACTCCTAAAAGGTAATGAATGTCTCAGCCCAACAATTTCCAGCAAAAAAACAGTTATTCAAATTAGGAAATGAGAAAGAACTTAACTTTTCAATAACTATCATTACACAACGAAAGATCAATTTCGATTAAGCTCCTGTGCCCATTTATCTGTTACAATCATTCAATAGCAAGAAAATTATCTATATCACTAACTAGAGTCGTGACTGGTAATAGAAAATAAAACTTTTAATGAAGAACCAAATTATTGTGTTCTTTTTAAACTTGAAAACTAACAAATGGATTTTCATACCGTTTTCACCAATTAACAAAGTGATTCAATTTTTGATGTTTTGTGGAAATTAATTAAAATATGATGATGTTATTCGTGAGATGTCGGGATGGTGGTACTTTTCGTGATGATAGAGCAGCTTTAATCAAAAGCGCTGCCTTATCCCTTCGGGATTAAGCAAAATAATTTACTACATATTGTTCTTTTTTTATAGGTCTACAAAATACTCTACGATGATATATGTTTATCTTTTGAGGACAGCTTACTTCAACAATTTCAGTATTAAAATAATGGTTTCATGTTATTGGAAAGTTATTTGGACAAGTTCCATAATGATTCTTATAAAACTAAATACGTACGCTACATTAAGCATTCAGTGTACATTTAGCCCTTTACACCACACAAAGTTAAAATTATCTCGCGACCAAATATATTCACGCAGCCTCTCAAACAGATTTACAAATTTCCAATAATCTTATATAGGTACGTACTCTTCTGATATATTTTGCTCGTGAAGAAAGATGTAGATTCTTCAAAAAAAGAAAAAACTCAACCGAACCCATTTTATGAAGTGAAATATGATTACAGCTATCAATTTCTCCAATGAAATATAAAAAACAAAAATTGCAAGAAGAAAATGACTGTTTCGAAAAGTAGTTTTTCCTTAAAAAGTGATCTGGAAAAAATATCCAATAATGATTGTCACATTCGTTCATAGATTTCTCATTTTCATTTGATCAATTTTTGGTTCCAACTCGGAGTTTTTTATATTCATTCGAGAAATAGAGATATAGGTTTCCAAATACATACTCTCAACGAAAATATTTTCCATAACCCTGAAATCAAAAAATTCATTAACACCGATATTAATAATAGTGTCATCTCATAGAATAATGGATCTCTGAAACTTTTTCAATACTGAAATTCATCTTTGAAGCAATAACGTCAACATTCATCGTTCATTAATTATTTTAAACAAAAGTTCATAATGGACAAATCAGCTCGAAGATAAAACAATTGGCGAATCACATATGGGATTGAACCAAATTGAAAGCAAAATTATACAAAAAAAAACATTGATTCGAATAGTTTCTTGATGGTCTACGGTTTTTGGATCCATCAAGTTGACATTTACCCACAAATTATTTGAATAATATATGTCTTGCTGCTGGACGAATGAGAAATATCTGCAAGTCTACCCTTTGTGAGGTATCTTGCATGAATTTCTGTCGGATATAATTCGATATGGAGCGTGGTATTAGCCCAGGAAGTAGTTGTTTTTCAGCAGGCACTTACCAGAACCTAATGTGTAGGTACGCTGGGAGAGATGAATATTTCGACATTCCTTTTCTGAATATTTTTTTTATATTAATATGTATTTATACAATTTTGAAGACCTTCCATGCGGACCCTCCTTTACGAAAAGGAAGAAATCGATGAGTACTGAAAGACTCGTTCTCAAATTGTACACTGGGTGAATTAAAGGTAGTTATTTTTTTGCTTCCTCCTGGAATTTAGCAGAGTACTGTCAAAAGGACCGTTTTCAGTAGTGAAGTACATGTTTAGGAACTCACATTCCCGATTGATACCTGTGCACTTGAAAAACTCCGACTTTAAAAAAAAGGAGGGAACGCCCTACAACATAATACGATTCGAAATCATAAAAATTCCTAGAGAGAAAAATTGAGTATTGAAAAATAATTCTTTCGTTTCGAATGCTGCCTGTTTCTAAAAACGACATTTTGAATACTCTTTCAGTTATGAAGAATAAAAAGTCAGCTAGATATGATGAACTGCCAATTAATCAAAATGATACGCAACATGGCTTTAGAAATAATGTAGGTTCATTTAGACGACTTCTTATTATCTACTCGATCACATATACGAGTATAGATTGGCAGTAATGAATGGGTCCTTTCTTGATTTCAAAAAGCATTAGGTCCAGTTTGTCCTGAGATTTTAGTGTTTAAATTAACCTAACTGGTTTGCCTAGAAATATAATAAAATAGATTTGATTGTATATGCTGAAGAGGAGCATGATAGTACCACAAAGTGTTTCTTTTTCAGCGGTCCACAATATGCATCTCGGTGTGCTCCAAGGCCCAGTTGTAGAACCTTAGTTTTTATTATATGTACCGTCACAGACGGTTCACAGTCATATAATCATGTTCGATGATGAAATCTGAACCAGTGTTTGTCAAAAAAAAAATCGATGTTCATCTTTTCGATTATTTTTCTAAACTGTAATGCAGATCTACATAGCTCACCTGTCGCGGCTCAAGAAATCAATGAAAACCTCATAAAATGTTCTCGTTTCCAAAACTTCGCAGATTTTGAAACATGTTTTTGTTTACTCCACAGTTTGCATACAAGTGTCATTTCTCTATTGATTCAAATATAGCAGAACAAAATTCTTAGCAACTTGTTACCAAAATGGAAAGGGGTTGAGAATCAGATTAGTTTCATTCTGGTGTCAATAAAAACATTATTATTTTTATTTTTTTTTGGGAGCAAAAATTCCTAATTTATTTCAGGAACGAAGTGTTTTTGTTGCTAATAGTTGATAACAATATTCTCCACCCACTACTGCAGACTCAAGTCAAAAGATATTATGGAGATATTCAATCAAGTAATTTATATTTCCGATTTGAAAAAGTATTACTCGACGATTATTATTACTGTTAATCGTATGAAATTCATTGAAAATTAATGGTCAGAGTTATGTTTTTTCCACATACGATCAAAAATAAAAGTCGCTCTTAATCAGATGAGATGTTCAAAACACCACTATCTAAGTAAGGTGTGTATCTTAATAATTAGCACCTGCAATATTTATCGTATTTATGTCGCGGCGCAAAGAAAGCTCATTGACATACTGCCTTGCTTTCATTTCTACTGTGTGCTCAATATCATATCTTATACACAGAGATTAAATTGCCGGTAGCCATCTCCATTTTTACCGCTTGCGAGGAGATCACGAACACATTCACATCAGAAACAAACAAGAAATGTCAACGCAGAATATTGTGTCGATTTGAATATTTTCCATAGCCCGTGACAGGTTGTTATTTCAGTGTTTACAAAGTATTGAAAGAATATCATTGCAAGTGATGTTGACTTATTACATTGAAATTTATTGAAAAAGTTCATTGAAAACTAACACCGCGGTAAAAATAAACGAACGTTGAAAGTAATTAAATTTCCAAACAAACAATCGTATCTTTTGTAGGGCTCAGGGCCATTATATTATGAAATCTTTTCCTTATTCGACGACAATCAAACTCAACAAAAGATACGGATGTAGTGGACCATTCAAATCCATTGACCTCAAGAATGAATAAATTTTGTAATAGTGAGTTCACCCTTTGATAACTTTACTGAAAAATCATCCCCACTTGACCTACTTTTTCATCGTGAAAAGTGTGAAAAACGCGAATATCTGATTAGTCCAATTCCCAGCATTTTTGAGACTTCTTGTTAGCTTCTCAATGACATTTATAACTTTCAGACAACATAGATCCAGTCATGCTTCGACAGACACGAATTTTTATTTTGAAACGAAATCCACTTGCAACTTCATTTTCATCTGAAACTATTTCACAAAATTCAACGTTCACGTGAACCGCTTCGACGTCAAAATAATCCAAGTTTTTCGGGCCACTGTCACTGTGCTTTCGGGTGTCTTTGACAATTACTCTCAAACTGGTTACTTACTTAAGAATAATCCGATAAACAGTCACCAACGATTAGCACTAAAATTTGTAAATCCTTATTGCACTAGTTCTTGCACAACACTGACACAACGTACGCGAAATTTTCCGGCACCAATATTTTATCTCAAATCTTAAAACGCATCAGCGTGCGGCTAGGCGAAAAGTAATACACTTAAATCGTTCAGTTGGTTTTATATGGACGTGAAAGTTAGCCCCTCTCTCCAAGAAGAGTCACTAGTGGAACAGTGCTTAAAGCTTTCTGAAGACACCGGATCCGTGGTTACCGGTTGTATACCCAATATCCGGAATTTTGACGCATTTGATTCACTTTCTTTTTAGTTGACGCATTGTTATTTAGCTGTTGCACAATAGATCCGATATCTGACTTGTTTAACCCTTCGACTTTCGATTTTCGGGTTTTTACATACTTGTCAGTTGTTATGTCGTAATAGGATACAACACTATATATTTGAAAGACCTGATTACTTATTAATGAACTCATTTTCTGACT
>WOGO01000941.1:0-20085 GCA_015342085.1 Leptinotarsa defecta | reverse complement strand
TATAATGTATTATTTAATTTCTTCACTTACCACTTATAGATGTTCATATTACAGATGAGATACTTTGGATTCAAGTAACTAAAGACATCCATATGAGAGAGACAGTTTATAAACAGAAGCAAAAGCTTATCTTTGATGAAGTAAATGAGTTCATTCGATTCAAACAAATAAAAGCATTTGAATGAAAAATGCTTCTCTTCAACAATTCATTTCTCCTACGGAGATATTTAAATAGCGTTCCAAGTTAACATATCATCCTTTCAAAACCCAAAAAAGTTTTGCTTCGAGATTAATTTTGCTCACACTAAAGAATGTATAGTTACTCCTCTTGAGCTAATGTGATGATTTGTATTGAAATGTTTGCACAATCTTGGTGGAATATTTTTTTTACTTGAAATAAGCGTTTATTCAATCCATTTGAATTAATGATTCAAATTTACCTTGAGAGAATATATTTTTCAGTTTATGAGAATATTTCTTCATGAATATACGAGAGCAAGATTTCTTTAAATCGAGAAAATGTTCTCGCTCATCGATTTTTCACCCAAACTAGAGGCAAAAAAACCCGTATGGCTGAATCGTCATGTATCGTTATGTATAGCTGATTTAGAGATGTCCTCATATGGGAAGATTACTGGGAGGTAGGAATTTTACACCAGATGAGATTTCAAAGCTACACATTCTGGTCTGAATGACTATCTGTGAGGGTCTTTCGGTTGGTTATTACCCTCAGTCAAGAATCGTCTCCCTGAAATACGTCACAGAAGTCTTACTTTTCTAGCCACACATTTGAATGGTCACTTACCTGACGGAGGTAGTCTCAGCTCACCTCCCGTCAGGTTCTCACTAGATTGAGGAGAATATACCTTGAATGAATCGAAGATGTTTTTTGTATGAGGAAAATATACCTTAGTCAGTGAACCTTGCATTCTTCACGGGGAAATTTCAGCTCTGGTAGCAGATCACATATTTTACCACGAAACGAATGAGATTTTCAGTGTTTGACACAATCGAATTCTCACCAGTTGACGTGAAAGATCATTCTTCAAACAAAGTAACCGCCTTTGTTATGAGGTCAGATTCATTTGATTGAGTTTCAATAGAGTTGAATATACAAAGTCTTTCTTTTTTGGTGGGCGCCTATCTAACTAGACTCGAATGGTGGTAGAAAAGACATAGGCAAGAAGAAAAGAGCACTACAAGAAAGAGAAACCGTCACATGAATTTTCCCCATCTGGTAGAACCTTTCCATACGAATACATAGAAAAATGTGGAAAACTCCCCAAAAAAAGGTAATTGTTTTGAATAGGCTTGAATAGTATTTTTTTTTGTATATGAAAAAAATGGTGGTGCATGATCTACACATCTTTGTAAAGGATTTGTTCTGAAGTTAATTACCCACTCTCTTCTTTTCTTTGGAAGTTTTCTACATTTTCTGTGTTAAAATAGTGTAGTAGAATGCCAAAAAGAACTCATTTCCAAAAATTCAATCTCTCCTGAAAATATTCCATTTTCAATTCATTCAGATACTATTATGAAAATAAAAAGTGCGGTCACGGCGTATACTGAAACGTGAATGAATCTGATAATGAAATAATAATGAATCAAAAACTGAACTGAATATTCCAGATCCAATAACACAAAAGATGAATGCATATTTGATTGATAAACCCTTTGAGGTTGCTAATAATTTCAATCATTATTTTTTCAATGTTGCAAGTTTTTTTAGGATAAAACACAAGCACTACAGAAGAATACTTAAGGCACTCTTAGAGCGGTGCCTATGCGAAAGTAGCGATTCACATTGGATTTGGATAGCTGGAGAAGATCTATAGAAGAGAGACAAATCTCCAACCTTTCTTCGATGTTCCAGGCTATCAAGTTTGCACGTTCGCGTCTCCAGTCAGAAAAATAGCTCTTTTCTGGATGGGATCCAGTAACTTCAGGGTATGTTTGGGGGCAGAGCTCCATACATGAGCACTATATCACAAAGGAAGTATGATCTGAGCTTTATTAAGCAGCTCGGGTGTGTTTAGTTTTCTGGTTCGGAACAGTACTCCAAACTTTTGAGAAGGAGCCTTTGCAATTCCAGCAACATGATTGTGCCAAGACATATTGTGTCCATTTTAACCTCCAACAATTTCAGGAAGCAGAAAGCGGAATTGTCTGACCTGACATTATCATATCCGGTTCGGAGATTATTTTCTTGGAGAAAACCGATGCCTAGGTTTTTGTGACAATGAGTTGAACCTGGTTACTTTCATCCCAATTCGTTAGATCCTCATTAAGATATGCAACCTCCGGATGCCGTTGAAGATGTGCTTCCGTAGCCGATGTCCTGGAATCCAAATGGAATGACGAGACAAGTGTGCGGTTGTCAGCAAAGCAATATTTGGTTTCTTCCAATAAGTCGTTGATATATAATAAAAAGAGGGATGGGGACAATATGGATCCCTGAGGAACACCAGCGTTGATGCTGAAAGTATTCGAGAGATATCCTTCGACGGCCACTTACGGGGAACGTTCCTTCAGGGAGGTGAAGAGCAATACACAAAAATGATCAGACAAGTCATAGCATCGAAGTTTAGCCAGCAAACCCTCATGCTACATACGGTCAAAATCAAGCGCAACAGCTCTTGATTCTCCATTTTTCTTGATTGATCTATTCGAAAAATGGGTGGCATACGATAGAAGGTCGCCTGTTGATCTTTGTTTCCGAAATCCGAAAGCTCAAGTTGTTGAAGCCTTCCAAATATTTGAGTATATGATGGTTAACGACATTCTCCATAATTTTCGATATCACTGATAGCAAAGCGACTGGTCTATAGTTATTTGGAAGACTTTTCTTGCCCATTTTGGAAAGGCTGAACGCGAGCAATCTTCTAACATAAAGGAAAAACGAACATGAACAAATGAACAAAAATCGCCAAAGCACTTATACTCCATCACATTTCTTGAATTCATAATATCTAGATCTATACAAGATAATAGAAAGAAAACAATATGGTTTTCGATCACAGAGGAGTACTGGTGACATTGCATTCGATCTACTCAACAATATAAATATCATCATTGACGAAATATCACTTTCCATTTTCTGCCGAACTTGCCATTCTTTTGGAAACATTTCTTCATTATGGTATTTGCGACACATTACATCAGGTGGATTAAATCTTATTTAGAAAATCGCAAAGTGTATGAATCGTTCTTTTTTCTCAAACATTAGGAATGACTTCAGAATTTTGAAAAATGGTGTACCTCAGGGATTTATATTAGGACCTACTATATTCTTGATTTACATAAATAACCTGATACAGAGTTTTTCAACAATGTCTTCCTTTCTATTTGCAGATGATACAATTATTCTCAATTCAAAAAGAAATACTGATGAATTGGTATCAGATTCACAAACTGCAATTAATAACATCCTAGCCTGGTTCATAGAAAACAAGCTTCTGATCGATTTCAATGAAACAGTCAGTATGATTATTCATCCAAATAAGTCTCGCGACTTCGGGCATCGGAGAGCTACCTGAAAATGATTGTGAAAAGATTTCAATTCTTCAAGAAAGAGTAAAAAGAACGAAAGGGGAATTCATACGAGAGATCAAATCAGTTTAAGTGAATTAAAAAGGGTAATTCGATAATGATCGTGAGGAAAAATATGTCTCTCATTCCTGTTATTATTATAATGAAAATCATATTAGTGAATCGTTGCTTAAACTTTGATTTACTTCCTTCGTTGCCGCAGTCAACTCATCTATCACTGAAGATGTCTGCTGAAAAAGTAGACTAAATGAAACAACGGCCATTCGACAACGGCCTAGAAGCTCAGATTCTGACCAGCAGGATTGGAATGAGTTGGAAGGGTCCAGATGACGAGTAGCTCTTTACATGCCTGGTATATAGTATTAGGGGCCCACCAGGCTCTGGCCCTACCGGCGAATGTCACTTTAAATATTTAGTTAGTATGATCTGAACACAAGAAAGAGAAAAAATACCAAATTTCTTTAAAAGGTTCTGGGGTTGAGAGATATCAAAATGTTCGCATTCATGGAAAAATCTAAACACCTTTGTTTTATTAGAGTTCCAGTTTTTGATTTTCTTCAAGGTTGGGAGCAAGAGTGGGAGAATACGATATTCTGACGAAAGTGGACTGTGTGGAGGATCCAAAAGGTACCAAAAAGTGCATTGGCCCAGTACAAAATATAGCAATAGAAGAGATTATACCACATCCAAAGTACCAAAGGGAAGTTATTCAGAATGATATTGGCCTCCTGAGACTATCTGGAATCAACCTCCAAACTGGTAAGTGAATTTTCTATTCATTGTGAAAGGAATATTGATCTACGTATGTTTTCGGTTATGAAAACCTTCAAGTTTGAATATATTATTTGTTAATAATAACCCTTCGGTAGAAGTAGAAGTAAAAGATGACTTCAACAACCCCGAGAAATTAGTTCTCCAATATTTATCTGATCTAGTTCAATTATTCAATAATCGGACTCAAATCAAAATTTATATCTTCTGGATTTTTGTTTCTTATGGAATCTTGTGGAATCACTTGCAGACTTTGCGGTTTTGCAATTCGTAAAAACCGTATTAAAATTTTAAAACAATTTATTCACCAAGAAGAAGTAGGTGGGATTTTGTGATGAATTTGTTCAATAAAAATAGTATATAAACGAAAAGGAAGAAAACGACTTACGTTATATTTAACATCAGGGCAGAAGTGACTCATACATGCTATGGATATCAGTTTCAGTATTTGACATTATTTAAACAAAAAACAACTAGAACTAGGGTCACGGTACCTGCACTGTGAAAATGTGAAAACATGTATCAGAGTGTGAGTATCAAAATAGAATCAACACTAGAATAGTTCACTAAATACCTTCCGTTATACTTAACCGGATATATTTTTTGAAATATTTCATACAGAATCTTCTGGAACAAAATGTATTCCATTGTGCACCCAAAGACATTAATATTTAGACAAATGATTTCACCACAATTTTCTGAAACACGTCTACGTGACCAAAAATGATGTTGAAAATGTTTTTGAATCCATGTTTACCTGAAACGCAGAAAAAAACTTACTTCAATGCGATACAAATAAAAAATATTGATGTTTGAAATGTTTTTTTATTTTCTGAAATAGAAATGAAGATTGTATAATACTTTTGGCTTTCTACTCCTCCATCATCGTTCAGAGAAAAACTTTATATTTTTGTAAAGAGTGTTTATTGGTGTATTCAATCATTTTCTCCTCTCTTTCAGAAGTTTCCCATTTTCTATATAATTATGAAGAATCAGAAAGCTAGAAGGTTTTTTCAAAAAATAAATCACTATCTTCATTCTCCACTGTTATCATTTCCAAAAGATTCTTCTATTCTGAAATCAAGTACGTTTTTTGAGGTAGAGGTTGTTTCGTAATTTTCTTTGTAAATTATGTGTGATTTTTATGATCATTGATCCTCAACTCGATCTTATAATATAGTTTTATACCAAAATTCTTCAAATGAGTCAGAAAATTACCCAGGACGGGGATTTTACTCCAACATCAGTTTGGAGAATGTCGATATAAGGTGGAATAAAAATATGTAATAAACTGAAGAAAACCTGTTCAACACATTCTTTCATTCTATTTTTTGAATAATATTGATGACCATAGTTTGATCACCACACGACAATAAAATATTGATTACCTGCTCTCTGAGCAATATTGAGAGGACGAGTGTTGGATTTTGATAAAATATTTCGTAGAAATCCCAATTCCATCTGTGTTTTGAAATTATGTATGAAAAACTGATGATATATCTTTTCATAAAATTTTGTTTGCAGATAATGTCAAACCTGTTTGTTTACCTGTGGATGAAGAATTGGCCAATGCTCAATTCAAATTTGCCACTGTCACCGGTTGGGGAATCACTGACCCCATAGCAGGTTGGTATTTTCATTGCTTTGACTAAGAAAAGTTGAGTGGGGTTTCCCAAATGGCTTCCAAAAGACAATGCTTTGGAGGCAGAACATGCATGTAAAGTTCATTTCCCATAAAAACATCTCTTTCAAATATTCATGAATTATTCTTACAAAGAATGCCATCCATTGATTCCTCCAAAACATTATTCAAAATTGGACCTTTCAGTCTTTATGCTAATTATTGAGATAGAATAATAATTTATGAGAGCTGAAGTTTTTTAAAACATCCGACAATTATAGAGACTACCAACACCTTACCATGATTGAGAATATGTTTAAAATACCCAGTAAAAATGTTATTTTCCATCAACTATCTGCCGTCTCTTACGAACGATAACATTCAGGAGTCGAAAGCTGTGCGAGTTGAGAATCAACGGGGTTTTTCCTGCAACCCGTGATTCTCATCACTGGTATGTAAAACATAATTATTATCATACTGAAAATAATAACCACTGTTAGAACCGAGTAATATCAGTAGATCTCAAATGAAACTACATGCATCTGATATAAAGAGTTCTCATAACGCGTTGAATATTTCGTAAACATGTCTTTAACACTTAAATATAATTTAAATATTTTGTTGAAATCCTTAATTGCATTCATTGAACTCTTAGTCACTCCTAAAAAGGACGATTGTCTTAACGCCCAGTCAGTCGATTCAGAATCGCCACTAAGTGTACAAAAAGTTGTTTTCAGCTATAATATCCCAAGGACATTGATAACTAACGAAATAATTTTATCACAGTTTTCGAAAGCACTTGAGGAAGTTGTGATAAAATTATGAGTTATTTATCAATGTTCGAGGGATATTCGGTGAGAAAATTTTTTGCAATTCGAATTACTGAAATGTCAAACAACTTTATTGTGTTGGTTGCTTAGCAATGTCATGACATAAGTGATAACTACCCGTGAAAACTATCCATGGGTAGTTATCAGTGTAATGATGGTTTCATTGGTTATTTCGACATACATGACTAGAAATAGACAAATTTGATAGGATAATTTTTTTGGCAAAAAATTTTCAGTTTTATTAAACGGTTTCATTTAGCTATTTGTTTGAGTCAAATTTAGTAATTGAAGTTTAACCCATTTCCTGTTTACAGATTGATCTGATATTTGGTACACACATTTAGTTTTAATAACAATACAATTCAATGAATTCTGTATTACTATAAATTCAATATGGGAGCAGCTACAAAATGGCGGATTACATATTGTTTCACAACTACCTCAATATCGGTATCAAATGAAAGGACTTGACTCTAGTAGAATATCAGTACAGTTTGAAAAAGATGCAAATTCAAGATGGCCGCAGCTACAAAATGGCGGATTACGTATATTTTCACATCTATCTCAATTTAAGTATCAAATGACAAGGATTGCCTAGTAGAATAGTAGTACACTATGAGAAAGATGCAAATTCAAGATAGACGCAGGTAGAAAATGGCGGATCACATATTACCTTGCAATACAGGGGCACTAAATGAACTGAACAGAATGAGAAGAATTGAGTAACAAAATTAGAAACTGAAAACTTCAACATGAAGTGAGTGAAAATAATGTTTATGTTTAACGGTTCAACAATAATTTCAAATTTTCTCAATACAGTCCATAAATCTTTCCTGAAAAGTCCATCGACAAAGCTATCATTTTTGGCATAATATTCCATTACTTGATGGGAATGAAGAAATTTTTCTGTGTTAGAAGTTTTCAACTTTTCAATTGTATCCCTCTTTTTCGAATTCTATTCGTACTGACCATGGACATTTGGGAGTCAACACAGTATAGCAGATATGAATATTGATGACAATATAAACGGTGTTTTCACACATATTTGTACCGAATTTTCACTATATTCCACCCTTCCAAGAAATACAATATATTGCAAATCTTGTCTCAATAAACATAGTGTGATTCATTCATTAGCGCTTGATAATCAACCGCAGAAAACGACTTCAGATTTCAATAGCACCCATTCAATTTCTCATTCGCTTACCAAAGATGAAACTTAATAAAATTTATATGATTCTTTGGTACATTTCATGGATCTCTACTGAGAAATACGATTATCTAGTAACAGCCCTTGCTGGATCAGCTCTATCTCACGTAGGTAACTCGGAAATAACCGAAAGCAACAATAAATCCATATTCTAGTAAAAATGTATGCGCTCAAGCTCATCATTTTAAATTTGGACAAAGCTCAAAAGATAAGTGCAGATAATTATGTAGTTCTCAGTAACTCATTGCATACTTATTCAGAAAATTTTGCAGCTCCGAAAAAGCTAAGATTGTCTGTGGACCCATGGAACTTTTTAAATACCATGAAGCACAATGCATTGATAACACGTCGGTTATGAATTTCGAAGTAATACATGGTTGTAAAACCATTTCGACACAGAAAATCTTGGGTACGTTCCTGAATAACCATTATCTAGCTTTCAAGAGTTCGGAGCTCTCAAACTACGAAGGTAAACGCTTTGAAAAAGTTAAAAATGAATGGCCTTCTTCATTCTTTGTGAAAAAGTCGATTTCAACAAGATGTACTTTTTGCAAAGGTGATCATCATGTTTACACTTGCCCTATTTCCGAAAGCAAAGTGTTTTCTGATAGAAATACATTCTGCCAATAACTCTATTTTTTCTGCTCATATAGATACCAATTCTAGCAATTGATCAGATATTTACATTCCGGCCCAGCCGCATTCGAATATACTTACTTATAGTCTTGCCCATCAAACCCATTAGAAATCCTTCACCTGTTTTGCACACAGATGAACTACCTAGTATTGAACAAAATTTATGAGAAATTACCTTCTTCCAAAATTAATATGCAATCTTGTTGACCTATTTCTGATATTCAGCTTGCCTATGATGAGTATAATATTTCAGGAGCTACATATTCATAGAGGCCAACCTTTTCCACATATTCTATTGAACTTAATCGACTACAGAAGAGTCAAATTTATCATCCGCTCAAAAATATATATTTAGTTATATTTATAGTTATGTATAAACTTCTTTGTCCATTTAAAACAGTGACTTTCTAGTCTAATTCATGTGAATTAACGGAACTAGAAGATAACATAATTATGATAAAAAATAATTTTCAAAGAAAGCCTATTATTTATATCTGGAATGGAAATGCATTATTTCAATGGGTTGATTACAGTTTCATCAACTATACAATACAATACTTTACTTTTCCTGAGACTTTTTTACAAGCATGGAAATCGTCACATACACAGTAAAGATTGGAGTTGAAAAATATCAAGTGATAAAATATGGAATATACATAAAAAAATAAAATTGAATCAATAGTAGATGTAGGAGATAATTATATAAAACAATTAAAAAAACATAGTATAACCAGTAAAATAATAACAAGCAAACAATCGTGACGTCAAGCAGCCAGATCAGTTTGAAAATATTCATCAAGTGAATAAAAGGCATTTTTGTAGAGAATTCTCAACGCTATTTTTGAAATTCATGGGATTTGAGATTTTCTTAATGAATGTTGGAAGTTTATTGAATATTTTTATAGACATGGTATGAGGTCCTTTTGATACAGATGTTAATTTGTGTACAGGAACTATCAGATTATAATTTTGCTCAAGAGTATAACCAGCAGCTATGCGGATAGTATCCCTTTGCTGAAATTCATGGTAATGATTCCTAATGTAAATGACAAAATTTAAAATATACATGAATATCACAGTTAAAATTTGTAACTTAGTGAATAACTGCTTACAAAAATCACCATATTTTTTAAAACATATGGTTCTTAGTATCTTTTTTGAGCAATCAACAGATCATTCAATCTGCTGCAGTTACCGTAACAGACTAAGCAATAATTTATACTTGAAAGAACATAGGCATAATAGTAGCTTAATGAAATATTAATGGGAACAGAATTTCTGAGATTCCAAATAACGAAACAATACTTGGATAATTTAATAGAATAGAGTAATATGATCATTTCAGGATAATCAGGATAATTGTTAATCAATGTTCAACCCTAAGAATTTGACTGATGTTTTCTGCACAAGATTTTGTATTAGCTCTAATCAGTATACTACAGTCCATTTCTCCAAGCGAGCAAACAATGGTATTAGATTTATTGCCATTTAGTACGAGGCCGTTTCTAGTGCAGTAATTAAGCATATTAGCAACTGCAATATCAGCCTGGTCAGATAACCCTTCACAAGAAGAAGAACTCAATAAGAAGGACATGTCATGCAGCAAACAACTGTACAGTACAATGTTGATGATTAATATTAGTATTCGAGATGTCGTTGACGAATAAGAGAAAGAGAGTAGGACTCAGGACACTACCTTGTGAAACACCTGTTAAGATGTTACGATTTTCAGAATGATATATTCCAGATTTGAGCCTAACTTTAAGAGATTGTGATCTGTCAGTCAGATAAGTCTTAATCCATTTTAGACTTTGGTCGCGAACTCCAATATCATAAAGTTTATCTAATAGTATCAAATAGAATACTGATCGATTTTTCGCCGTTTTCAAATTTGGATTAAACATGATTGACCAGAGGAAGAGTAGCATCTTGGGTTGATAAACCAGACTGAAATTCATATTGGCTCTTAGCGAGTAGGTTTCACTTTTTACAGAAGGATACAACTCTGTTGAGATAGGATTTTTCGAAAATTTTTGAAAATGTAGACAGCAATGCAATACCTCTGTAGTTGGAGATTAAGTGCTTATCATTTTTCTTGTGAACAGGCACTACAATAGCATGTTTAACACACGAGCGAAAAGAACTCCTCAAAGAAAGAGAGATTAAGTAGGTATGTAAGTGGTTCAATGATTAGTTCCGCAACATTCAACAAAACTCTGCCTGGTAATTCATTAATGCCACTAGAGTTCTTAGACGATATGGACTTGATGATATCAAGAAGTTCAGTTTCTTCTAAAGGATGAAGAAGAAAAGAGTTTATTTTTATATCGTGATGATCTTCACCAGCAGGCTCAGTATTATTGATTAGATAATTTACAAAGTCAAGGACTTGAGGAATAACAGGACCGCCATGAACCCGAGTTCCATCATCAGTTTCAAAATAATTCGGAAAACGATTGCTCATATTGTTGGATGTTGTATTCTGTTTAATTATAATTCAGCCAACTTCAGATTTGTTATTAGTTACAAGAAATTTGTTACTGAAATATTCTTTTTTTGAATGGTTAATTTTTTTTCTATCATTCTTCAACATAATTTTGTATTGCTCATTAACGATTTCGTCACATTGAGTTCTGTTCAGGTTGAAAACATCACGAAGAAGTATACCTTCATTGATGATTTCTTTGGTGATCCAGGGTTTGCCTTTAGGAAGGTGGGTGTTGCTGATTTTTCGTGAAACAGGCGGAAATGCTTTGTCAAATAGATTAAGGAATCAGGAGTAGAATTTGGAAAATTTTGTGTCAAACTCAATGTTATTGAGATATACGAAATCCCAAGATTCACATAACATTAAAGTTTTGAAATTATAAATGTTTTGGTCATTGAACGCTCGTTTGAGAGTAGAATAGGGCTCATCAATAGAGCTAGATTCAATTGAAGGTTTAATAATTTGGAGTGCATGGTAAGAAAAATCAGGATGGATATCAACAGGGGGAATTTGGCAAGGGTGGTCGAGAAAATATTATCGACTGTTGACATACTGCTTCCCTGTATTCTCGTGTGATCAAAAATACATTGATTCAATCCATATGAAGCGAGAAGATTACGAAGGTACTTTGCATTTCTGTCATTGGAATTTAGGTGAAAGTTGAAATTGAAGTCACCACAGATGAATGCCATTGATTGATATTTGTTTTCAAGAAATGAATCTGAAAATTTATCCATTTCTGATAGAAACATTTGTACTGTCAGTAGACGGAGGTCTATAATGACAGCTATTGAGAAATTTTGAATTGTAAGCAGTGATTCCAGTAGC
The DNA here is from genome assembly GCA_015342085.1 of Leptinotarsa defecta. Taxonomy (NCBI): domain Eukaryota; kingdom Metazoa; phylum Arthropoda; class Insecta; order Coleoptera; family Chrysomelidae; genus Leptinotarsa; species Leptinotarsa defecta. The sequence continues at coordinate 8,152 of WOGO01000941.1, read as the reverse complement.
AGCATATTCGAAGATATCTTGGAGTTTATCGATATTCAAGCGAGATATTTTGTAGTTGTGACGAGATTTAACGAATATGGCAACTCCACCATCATTTTTGTCGTTTCTACAAAAATAATCAGTGAGGATATAAGAATCGAGATTTACTGAAGTAATTTCATGATCACTGCACCAGGTCTCTGTTAAACATACTACGTCAGGATAATCGAGTGATTGCAATAGAAAGTCATGTTTGTCAATTTTTCGTTGACACTACTAATGTTAAGATAAAATATCACAAGATTTGCTGAGTTAGAACAGTGATCTTGAGACACCTCACGAGATATAACGCATTCACAGTTGTCACGGAAAAAACACAAATTCCTTAATTAACACATTTTCAGGATTAGCTGCTTCAGGAACTTTGAGACACCAAGTTTCAAAGACCTGTTTTTTCCCTTGGTATTCAACCTGAAGCACTTGATATCTTGATTAGGGAACGACTCAGTGAGGAATGAGTGTATTACATCAATATCAATAATAACTTTGATTTTTCCAACGCACAGTCATTCCAATTCATCGTCACTGGGGACGCCCAGTATTTTATGGTTCGTTCTATAGGTGAAATGTCAGTAATATACAAATAAAAAAATAATAAGAAGAAAACCATTCTAAACAAAGCTGCTGAATACGTTCTAATTATTGGTATCCACAATGTTTTGCGCATGATAACTGATCTATTCCTTATATTTCAAAAGTATTTATTGGTTAATTGGACCATGCTGGTTCAGGGGAAGTTCAAAGGAGCTGTTTACATAGTGAATAATGACGTATTTGGCGTTCAGTTATTATAATGTGGACATTTTCAATGTATGGAAATCTTCAATCAAGCAAAAAAAACATGTTCTAGTGCACTGAACCAAAAAACTAAAAGGAGTTTACATTGTCTCCAACCCTCTTTTTATTGTATATCAACGACTTATTGGGAAAAACCAAGAATCCAATATATTGCTTTGCTGACGACAGCACACTTGTCTCGTTATTCCATTTGGATTCCAGGATATCAGCTGTGGATGTACATCTTCACCGACAGCAGAAGATTGCATATCTTAATGAGAATCCAGAGGTGATTTCGATTTTCTCCAAAAAGATGGATGTCTCCGAACCGGATATAATAATGCCAGGACAGAAAATTTGGCTTCCTGCTCCGACAAGTGCGTTGAGGATTAAAATGGATACCAAAATGTCTTGGCACAATCATGTCGTTACAATTGTAAAGGCTGCTTCTCAAAAGCTTGGATAACTATTCCTAACCAGAAAACTGTACATACGTCAGCAACTTTTGATGCTTTATAAAGCTCCGATCAGACCTTCTTTGGAGTATTGTCCTCATGTATGGAGCTCCGCTCCTGAGCTTACTACTGAAGCTGCGGGATTTCATCCAGAATAGAGCCATCCGTTTGATTGGGGACGCGAACATCACGTGCAACCTTGATAATCTGGAACATCGGAGGAAGGTTGGAGATTTTTCTCTCTTTCATATATTCTTTCACGGATGGTGTTTAAATGACTTGGCACATTTGATTCCACCAAGAGCGGTACATATCAAAAACACGCGACGGACTGTGTCTGCCCATCCCTTTGAGATTCAATTCTGTAAACCTCAAATTTCACTTTTCAAGAACTCTTCCATTTGAAGAACTACGTTTATGTGAAATAAACTTCCTGAATTGAATGAACTTCCAAATGAATTTATCCTTCAGCGATTAAAATTCAACGAATCGCTACTTTCGCACAGGCACCGCTCCCAGAGCGCCATAAGGATTTTTTTGTAGTGCTTATGTTTTGCCCTTGAACAAAACCCCGGTTTCATTTTCTTAGTTGAGTAAGGAACAGTCAAAATATTTTTTCTGAACTACTTACTTCAAAGTTAAAAATTCGTGATATCATTCAGCGGTAAAAAAGTATCAACATAATTATATATAATATTGATTATTGAATATAATTATTGATTGAAAGAAGTTTTCAATCAACCTGTCAGATTTTTTTTGCATCACCTTCAAAAGTACTAAATACCAAGGTACTTCTAAACCACCATATCAACACCATACTAATGGTGTCTTTTGAAAATCAAATTTGAAAACACCAAAATTCGAAAACAAAAACCACTGGAACAATACGAAAGAAGAATGAATGTATAACAGTATACGAAATTTTTTTCCTGAATAGTACTGTTTTTCAGTATTTTTTTTATTTCAGGAGAAACCAGTAACATACTCCAGAAAGTTGATTTGAATATAGTCACTCAGGAAAACTGCAGTAACGTATATAAAGACGAATCGAATGTTCAGATAACAAATAAATTGATCTGTGCAGGAGGTCGTGAAAAAAAAGATTCATGTAAAGGAGACAGTGGCGGACCTCTGCAAGTTGCAGCGTATGCCAACGGTGCGATTAGGTATATACAGCAAGGAGTTGTTTCATTTGGTCACTCTGAATGTGGAAAAGAAGGTTATCCAGCAGTGTTCACCAAAGTTTCGTTTTATTTGGACTGGATTTTAGATTCAATTAGACCTTAATGAATATTTGTTGTTTTGACTGACTTCATATTTATTTATTCTGTAATGTTGGTATATGTTGAATGCATGAAAAACTATCATTCGATGTTTTATATAATATTATAGTTGCATTAATGCTGTTATACAATACAAAATGGAAAATGATAAGTTTTTCAATAAAACTATTTTCAAGTTTTCCCCTGAACCCACTACAATACAAAACTCTTACTAAAAACGTAAAAAAGTAGTCTTTTCATGAGCTAGATGGTACTGGATTCGAAATAATACCTAGATTAAATTACAGAAGAAAAACTAAAATCATCAATTAGTGGAAAAATTACAAGATTCAAATTTCGTTAATTGATTCAATAACAGTTCGAGATGTACAAAAACAAGAAATTTTCCGAAAGAAAATTCTGTGGAAACATTTCGAATTTCGACGGGATTCCTTCATAAAAACATGGAATATGAAAATTTGGAACCAAAATATTGAATTCCTGATTTGAATATTTTCTTCAATGCAGAAAAGCAATAAAAAAAATCAAAGCTAAGGCTGCTTTTATATAGTTTTAGAGCGATTGAATTCACGAAACATTTTCAACCGAATAAAAGAACCCAACGGAATATATATCCTGAAATTTGGATAATGACATTTTTTTTTCAGTGAACCTTTTTCTCTGACGTCACATACGAGGGAATTGCGAGAAGTAAGTACTTAGCCTACAAAAGAAATTTGGAAGGGTGAAGATTTATTCTTCAATATAGTCTTGTTTCAGCTCGATACACTCGTCCCAACTATGCTCAACTTCTTTAACCCGTCTGAAAATGAGTTTTCTGGGAGTCTGCAAAGTTCTCCTCCATGGAAACCTCTTCATTCAACTGAAACTTCTGCCCGGCTAATGAATTTTTCAAGTTTTCAAGAAGTCGCACGGGGCCGAATCGGGAGATTACGGTGGATGTGGAGCAGTCCGTAGCCCAATTTGACCAATTTGGCAGTATCGACGGTGGAGGTGCCAGTCGTTGCGTCTTCGCCCTCTTGGGAGCACGTTTACCGCATCCTACTACTTACTCCTGTTGAAGTTTCTACTGATAACGAATTGAATATTTGTTTCATTGAAAATAATAATAAGGAATATCGGTGGGACGATTTCAAAAACAATAGTCATTTATTTCAAATAGGTACCAAGGAACCAGAACATTGTATTTGAATATATTCTTCATAAGAAAAAAATGTTTTTGCAATGAGTAAAACGCTGATAAGCTGTAGAACTGTTGAACTTTTATATGTTTATACAATACAATCGTATCGTCACGTGTGGTGAAAAATAGATACTCTACGACAACTGGAGATGTTCAAACAGTGGTAGAACACCGATGAGTCTCCCAGGCACTTCCCAAAGACAAAAACCCAGCAAAAAAACCATGTTCACTGTATGGTCAGTGCTGCTCCAAGGCTAAAAAATTTTGTACGAAAATGACAGATGAAAATGTATGCTTTTCGCTATAATTGTATAGCATCAATGGTCGCCAACACTGTCATCAGAATAATTGACAAGTGACAGCTTCCCACATGATGCAAAGATGGAATAAAGCGATTAGCGCATGCGCAGACACTCCATCGTATGTGAAATGTAACTATTTTGAAGAGGTTATTGCAAATATATTGATTTGATTACTATTTGCATTGGTATTAATTGAAAATTCTACATTCACTAATCTAGCTTTAGCTTATATTATGTATCAAATCAAATGACAACACAAAGTCTTCTAAAACAAAAATCAAGACGGGTGAGGTGAACTACCATTGATAAATATTTATTTAAAATTCGTCATTTCTCTTTTCTTACTGTGGATTTATTTTTCTTTTAGCGTCAGCGGTTTTCGACAGATTTGACATTTGACTGATCTGAAAAATAAGTGCTTGTGCTCTGTGATCGTATTTATGACTTCTATGAGTTCTATGACAGACGGACACGCCTATCATAATGAGACGGAAGACAGAAATAGACATCGACTATCAAAGTGATTGAAATTTGTAAATATATACCGTGGCCTCGTTCGAATCAATTCAAAACCAAATGAAGTCAAAATGTATGCTTTTCGTCAATGTGGTATGCATGCACGAAAAAATATTGAACTGTATAGCAATCCGCTGCCAGGAGCAGCCCTGGACACTGAGCGGGAACATTCTCCCTCCACTATTGTGCCTGAAGGTCGAAAAGTTTCGTTCATATTTTATTCACTTACTATGTGATTATTTCTATTTGCGATTATTTGCAGAATTTCACAAAAAATCAAGATTGGACCACTTACGGTCAATTTTACATAAATAAGATGCAAACTACTGCTAAAACGACATTTGGAGAGATTTCTTCTAAACTTACTCATTTCTGAAGACCGCAATTTCCTGACACCTTCTCTTCAACTGCGGCGACCACTGAGTGTTGTCCGGAAACTGGCGGAGAATATTCACTAGTCGAAGTTCCTCTGCGAATGAAGACAGTCCGTTATCCCTCAACTCCATTTCGTAACCAGAGGATGATATTCCACAAGGCGAGTTTGGATCACACGAAGATTGTATTTGAGGTGGGACAGGTTCTTTCCCCAGTAACACTGGAGCTTGATAAATGGGGGGAGGGACTCCTGAGATGGAGCGTGTTCCACCTGTGGGGGACTGTATTTGAGGGAGTGGGTGCAACGGGGCGACACTTGATTTGTCTTGCTGCATTTGAGAAGGTGGCTCAGCTGAGTGATTGGCAGTTTTAGAATTGGGCCAGTTTGTTTTCTGGTCTGAAAAAAAAACTGACTTTCTGAGATGTGTGCGCAAATGTAAGATTAGGTTGTTTCAAATGTTTTGTTTTTTTAAATGTCATGTGTTTTTGAAGCTCCACATCTCAATAAATTTTTATTCTGCTGTCTCGTGACTATTCATATTTCGGGAAATGGCAACACTAATCTCAATAGGTAAAATGTGGCAACACCATAATAAAGTTTGACATTTTTTAGCATAAACGTACTCACAACGTTTTGATGTACAAGTTCTATTTACAATGAGTTATGAAAATCAATTTGACCAAAAAATAGGTTTTTGTTAGATTATTTCGACTGGAATTATGTCAACAAGAATGTGTCGATGAACTCCCTTTTTTGTATGGTGATAAAGCACCATCTAAAAACCAGAGTATATCGCTGGTATAATGAATTTAATCGTAGTCATAGTTTGGTCACCGACGAATTCTGTGAAGTTCGTCCAAAATCGGTTGTTGTGCCACAAAACATCGATGCAGTACCTGAACTGATAATGCAAGATCATCAAGCGACATATTACAAGATAGAGGCATCCTTGCATAATAGTTTCACTTCGATACACTCGATTTTATACACGTCTTCAAAAGACGAATCATGGATATATGCTTATGAGGCGGAAACAAAGCAGCAATCGACCAAGACAAGCAAAATTCAACAAAAGTTTTTTTTTTTTGGAAGAAGCACAGAGAAGCAAAACAGGTGAATAAATTGATGGATGTAGCCGTAACTACGTGGTAGGAGATCATAATGAAAAGGGAAATGAAAATTTTTATGTTTTTTACCACAAACTTACAAACAAACTTATACAATAAACTTATTGTATAAGTTTGAGAATGTCCAGATAGGACGAAACTGCAGTAACATTAGTTACAATTGAAAGTGGTAAAAAGCAAAAATTTTCATTTCTCTTTTCAAAACAGGTGAATTTTTGAAGTCAAAACATCGAATTGACGAGTCATCATCAGGAAGAATATTTTGAAAAACAATAAAGCCATTTAACTCTAGACTGGATACTACAGTAGGTCTAATCCGTGCACTAAGAGATAAAGTATCATTAGATAGTCTGAAGATATACTATTATGCCCATATTCAATCAATTATTCAATACGGAATTATTTTCTGGGGATCATCCACACATTCATATAAAATCTTCAAAACTCAAAAAAGGATAATTCGCTGTATGTTAAAACTACCTCATAGATCAACATGTAGACCACACTTCAAGATGCTAGACATATTAACAGTTCCTTCAATCTATTTTCTGCAATTAGTCATGTTTGTCAAAAAACATTATAGTATCTTCATGAGAAACTGTGATCTTTACTCAAACCAAATGACTATAAATACCAGACACAAGAATGAACTAAGCATACCGAGACATAATTCATCATTTTTTGAAAAAGGACCGCATTACAAAGCCATAAAAGCTTATCAATCTCTCCCAAGAGAAATTAGAAATACAGAAAACCACAACAAATTCAGACTCTCAGTCATTGATTATCTAAAAACCAAAGTTTATTATAGTTTCGACAGTTGGTGATGGGTCTCTATGCGATTGCACCATAACTAAGTACTGCGCAAAATTCTTTTAAAAGTCCTTTTTAAATTATCCAACATGTAATGTTGACCAATTATAAAAATTGTGATATGGGAACTGTAGTTGCAATAAATATCACCTATTGCAAATCTTAACCCATTGACGTCAATGTAGATTTATAGGAAGGATATTAATATTACTATTATTATTGTTACTATATTATTATTCAACCGTCTTATTTATTATTGTACTGCACCTTATCATACTATTATTATCATTATATATAACAAATATTGTAAATATCAAAACCTATTAACGTTGCCCTGTCCATTGTAGATTTATATGGCAATAAAGGATATGATTATATTATTATTATCATAACTATTTGAATATATCTCTTCGTCCGAATGACTAATGATGATATGATATTGAGAAGGTGCTCCTTCCCATAATTCGCACATTGCCATCCCCAACATCTAATTGATATGAATGCTCAGAGATGGACAAGAAACAGGGGTTCAGTGCGTTGGCCAGCTTGTTTCTCTGAAATTACTCTACTAAATTCTTTTCTAGAGGCGTTACATGAGGAAATTGTGTATCAAGTGCCTTCAGTGGATCAGAAGGATCTTAAGAATTTGTTGTGCATGCTATATCATCACACCAGCTATATTCACATTGGTCAGCACTAGTTTGAACATCTTTCGTTTTTGGAATTTCCTGTATTTCATGTGGGCCAATAAAATATTTGATATATTTGGTTGAGAATAACTGTTGAGAGCATTCGGATTATAAAAAAATATTGTTTCTTTGTAATAATAATAATGAGGACACAGAGTGGAATTCTGTCGTTTTTCAAGACCACATTTATTGATTTTTTCTAGCTCTACAAATAATGGAGATATCTGTTGTTAATGAACTTCTGGGACATTCTTTGTATGCCATTCTTATAGAATATGGAGGAGTTTGAATAGTATCGATCATTCTTTTTCATAGTAAAAACTTCATCATGAAGGAATAAGCACCCACGTGAGTGATTTCTTCAACGTTGAGAAGAGCTGAAGCACTATCAAACATATTTGAATCAATCATGTAACTTCAAGCAGATGATTTAGTAATGCTTCAAGCACAACACAACAAAAAATATTTTTTGAATGTTTCCTACACTAAATTAGTCAATTTCTACTAATTTTGGGGTGATAAAAACGAAAATAACAATGAAAAATTTTTATTAGCTCTGGTTTTTGAGATACACAGTACTTAATCTTAAAGA
>WOGO01000940.1:0-20093 GCA_015342085.1 Leptinotarsa defecta | reverse complement strand
TCCATTTCATATTTTTCCCAGATGGCGCCCAGTCGCCGTCTTGAAATTTTCATCTGTCAATTTCTCTTCAAAATAAACTTTTCATGCAATAATTTCATTATATCAAATTTAAATTTTTTGAGATGATCGGTTGAGTTGATCGGAAAATGAAAGAGGGAGGCATTATCGAAATGCACTGTATATGTTTCCATGCAAACGTATAGATTTGTTAATCATGAAAATTATAAAGAAACTGAAAAAACAGCATACCAATTACATGTGTATGAGTTTGGAAGTAGCATCCTTAAAAATTCCTGTATTTTCCATTGTGAAACGATAGATATATTTTCCTAATCCAAGCGACATCAAAGATTATATGAATATATTCCTTAGATTTTCATCAATTATTTGCCGTAATTTCATATGTTGACCACAATGACTTTATGGATTTTTTTAATGACAATATATTTTCAGATATATGCCCATTTGCTCCATTTCATTCACCTATTGGAAGAAAAAGATGGAAAAAAAAACAGAAATGGATAGAAATCATAACAACAAAAATATTTGTATGATATAACTTGATCGGTAACCAAATGGTTGGGGTATTTATTTTTTCAGTATACGGTATGCAGTACATAACATATTAATCAAGTATGTTGACAAAACGATGAGAATATTTTGAGTGTGTTTTATAAACTGTACGTTGCGGCTCTCCATAGCCACATATGTAAAGATTTAATTTCAGAAAAGGTATGCCATATTTGCTAATCACATTTCAATTCATGGAGAATCAGTTGATTCTTATCGTTGTAGAGTTGAATTAAAATCATCAACAATTCAATTTGCGATATCAGAAAAGAAAATGAATGCCTACTTGCAAAGACCGTCGATGAACAATATTGGAATCCCCTATCATCCTAAATCTATTAATTTTTTCAATGAATATCATCTACCGCCATAATCAATTCCATTATCCTGCTTTTCAATGAAAGGAATCCTCTGGGACTATCCGTAGCATCCTCAGAGAAAATTCATATTTGGAAGCTACAGCTTTCGAAATCCTGTAAAGCCACAACCGGGACATCCGTGATTTATCAGAAAAGACACATAAACTACCAGATAAGGCAATGCTACGAATAGAAGAGGTTATTTAGAGGGATAAGAATAAATCCAAGAAGAGCAAAGTATGCAATATGTTTTCAGCTGCTTACTTTTATCTTCGATACAAATCAATGGCTTGAAAAAACGTACATTTCCAATGAACGTTCATCTTCTAAACGGATTGTTTGAACGGTGCGGAATGAATTAGAGGATCGAGATTTATTCGGTGTTCCGAATTGTTTCATTTGTACCATCTGCAGAATGATTCATTGCCTTTCTGGTGATGATAACTTCAATAATGTTATTGCCTGACTTCGGCGTCTGTTGTACTATCGAGGTGTTCGATACAGTTTCACCAATTCTCTCAATCACATATATGAATGTAATAAAGGAAAATGATTGTTCTTTCAGTTCGAATTTGCACTCAACAAGAAGAAATTCCTGATTCATTTCCCGAATTTCCATTAACAAATTTGAAACGAGTTTGTATATGAAAGTAATTTATATGCATGATCTATACATCTGTATTTTTTTCTGAACATCCTTCAAATCCCTATCTTTGATTGAATCGTTGTAGACTCTTGGTTTGATATTTTGTCTACATTTTGATTGTTTTCTTATGAAGCCTTCAATACATTAATTTGGGGGAAATATATGAAAATTCATCGCGCGGTGGTAGTGCGCCCGACTCACGATCGGAAGACCGTGGCTTCGATTTCTACCTCGACCAGATATTTTTCTCGAGACAATTTATCTGGTTGAAGCTGGAATGATTCTGCAACCGTGTTAGGAATCTCACGTTAAAAGGTAAGACCTCGTTAGTCCTTAGCTTGCACAAGTTTCTCAACTGAGAGTTGTCGTTCGTATGGGGGCGACAGCTGATTAATGGAAAAACAGATTTCAAATAGATTTTCAAACAGATAGCATCAAAAAATTGGAATCACCCTGGTCCCGCTTCGTTCGTTGAATTACAATAACAACTTTTTGTCACGCTGTAAAAATACAGTGTTTCGTGAAAATTGTTCAACTAATAATGTTATTCTGCACATGAAGCAGTTTTTTCTTCTCTGCACTAATAGTGACACAATTGCTCAGTTGCCAATAATATCAAGTTATTATTTGATTTTTTTCTCAATAAAATAGACAATAATTTTGGATGATTTATGAGGAACATTCTGCAGTAATATCCAGATGATTATTTATGAGTTATTTGAATTATTTTGAGTATTGTTTGCAGTTTACTCACACTTTCAGAAATCTTCATTTATGTGAATGTGTCATAAAAAATCATATGGAATATCATGTGAGAACATTTCTTCAATAAATACTACTTCCCGTGTAGTTTCATACGTTAAAAGGTAAGGCCTCTTTAGTTCTTAGCTCGCACAAATTTTGACTTCTGAGGGTTGTCATTCGTTGGGGTGCGATAGCTGGTTCACGGATAAACATATTTTAAACATATTTCTGTAAACTTACGCCATCAAAAAGTCGGTGTTGTATTTTGGCGAAGGAACCGATGACAGCGTCCAATAATATGGCGAACGGAAAATAAACAGCTTCATGTTGTATTTTGACGAAGGGCTTGGGGATGGCCATTCGCTATTATGGCGAACGAGAGGCCGTTTCTAATAAAATTTCATGAAAATAATCAATATTTTTCCCAGTTTCGTATTAACTTGTTCGTGGAGTTTCTCGGAGAAACCATTTTTTGGTTTTCAGGATTTCTCCGTATCTATTGGTTCAAGTTTCCAATTTTTATCTCATGAGATAATTTGAGGGTCAGACGGGAGAAGTTTTCCATAGAAAAACTTTTTAATTACGTGCTTTTGAAGCAGATAAACAAACCTAGAAATGCATTATACCCATGAAATTTATATATTATACGTATTTAAAAAAATAATTTTCTCATAATGAATCATGTCCGGATCAAGTGAATCTTGAATCTATTACAACGTGATGTATTTATGGATTTGATGTCACCTAAAGTTTATATATTCTACATTTCAGAGCATGTGAATAAAATCTTTTTATTGATTTTTCACTGTTCAATTTTTTGGGTTGCTCATTCCATTCAATATGTCATTGTTACATGTTCGATCCATGCAATTTTTATTTCGGCTTCACCACATCATCCTGAACGTATGACGAGCTATATCTCTTCGAAATTGGTATGAAGTTCGTCGTCTCTCTCCGTACTTGATTTTTTTCTAGAACTCTCCGATTTTATATCCATACTATGGTTGTCTACCACCTTTGCGTGTTCGCCTTTTATCTCATGACATAATTTGAGGATCAGACAGAGGACCACATATACTATGTTTTTATTGTAAAGTATGTCATTTTATTATACTTTGTAGTTAGTTAAAGTCTCCAATTATAAGTTTTCATTGTTTCTTGGGACAATAAACCCAATTGAGTTGAATACTTCATTGGATTTGGAGTGATATAATGTATGTAATTGATGCTTTGTTTATTTTATCAAAGGACATCATTCCATTTCTCGTATTTTCTTCAGTGAACCCTTTCATTTGATACTCTTATCATGGGAATGCAGAAAAATGACTAATCGATCATCTTGGGCGTTCGCCATATTCAATTTACGGCAACGTCGTTTTATTGTAATTATTCTCTCGTGCAGATTCTTATTTGATTATAATTCCAAGAAGCTTCATAGAAACTAACTAGTTAGCTATCTTGGGCAATTTTGTTTTTCCCAACATTTTCAGAAAACCCCTTCATTTTTTTACCCTTATCAGAGGTGTCCGTCATCTTGAACAGTCGGCCATATTGGATTCATTAGTACATCACACATCTAAACTATTTTATTCAATATTTGAACAAACAAACAAATGTGGGTTAAGTGAAGCACGCGATAAAAAATCGACTAGATTGGGTGATCTATATCAGCATATCTTCTCTAACTTATGGGATTAGCGTGAGTTTTCGTACTGTCGAGAACTCGCCGATTTATCTACTGAATGGAATGCAGCTGCAAATATCTGCGGATCGCTCCATTCCGCACGAACCACGGCCATTTTCACCACATCCATATTTGCCTATTTTTCAATGTCCCCAAAATGAAGATATTCGTCGGAGCCGCTTGCTCCCAAACGGCTGAAGCGCACTTGGTGACAGGATTGAACATCGTGTTATAGATCATGGTTTTGTTTTTGAAGTCAATCTGAATTATCTGTTGATCAGAGGGTACCGTTCCTTGATCTTTGCTTTCAGACTTTCAAAGTACGTGTCCAAATGAGCCTACGGTCTATTAGAAGCTTGTGTGCTTGCCAGTATTTCTTCCAGAGACCTTCACTTTCATGGCAGGCGAAGATATCGTTTTTTTAATGGTTATTGCCTGAGTCTTGTACGGGTTCAAACGGATCTTCCATTCGAAGTACCAGCGCTCAAAGTCATCCAATGCACGTTACATATAGATAATCTCAAGCTCAGGACACATGGAAGAGGCAAGGAGAGACATATCATAGACGTATATAGACACTTTCATCCGCTTGTATATAAGGAATAGCGTGTCCCCTCTATGGCACTCTAGCAAGAATCTTCCTGTTGTCGGACAGGAAGCCCTCTTCTCTGACTAAAAGGTCCTGCCTTTCAGAAAGGATCCAATTTACTGTGTCCGAGGCAGGTCAAAAGCGAGTATTGTGCAGAAGGTCTTCATTCCATACACGTTTGAAGTCCTTCGAAATGTCCAATGAGATGCTATTATTAAGTTCCTCGATGGTGTTTTCGATCAGTCTCAGAGCCTGCAATTCAGTGGAATTTTTTTCCGGAAACCAAATTGCTCGTTGAGCAGAACGTTTTGGTCATCGACTTCTTCGTTGAGCCATTGCAGAACGACTGTTTCAGCCAGCTCAGCCGCAGAAGAGATCAGACCGATCGAGCAATAGTTCTGTGAGAACAGTGGGTCCTGATCCTGTTTCGTGATCATGATGACGATCGTATGCATCCACCTTCTGTGGAAGTATGCGAAGGCCAGTGAACTGTTAATGATATCCAGGAGCATTTTGACGCAATTTTCCGAGAGCCTCTTCAACAAACTATCAGTTATTGAGTCAACCCCAGGGGTCTTCTTAGCCTTTGCGGCCTCCTTGATATACCCTTTCAGTTCTTCCACAGAAGCTGGGCGGATGTTGTCGTCATCGTTTCCCCTGATGATGCGATAGACCCGATCTTCCAACACAATATCGCGGTCGATGTTCACCATCATTGTCGACATTAAGCTGGAGCTGTCGTTTCATCTTGTAGGCAAAGGGCAACGCTTCGTCGGCGAGGGAATAGAACACTTTGCGCTCTCCCTGAATGAGTGAAGGAGCAGTATTAGAGTATCAATCCCCAGGAAAAACTCATTATAACTCTTCAGTTGGCACTTCACCTTAGAGGTGGTTTTTCGGAATGTAACATTCACCAAAAGCTCAAAGTGATCAACTGCTCCGTCGAATTCTTCGGAGAGCGGATTGTCTTAGAAGGACCGCGCATCTTTTCGAGATGGGCTGTGGAGGTATCCCAATCTGTCGATAATATCATACAATGATCACGGGAAGGGAGATCATCGCCCAGTACCAGGATAACTAAATTATGATCTGAATCAATTTACGACAGAACATAAAGTTCGCTGGTCAGACCATTTATGAGATATGCGCTTGGAGCACTTGGCCGTTTCGATAAAGGCCTTTGCTTCGTCGTCGATGCTTGGCGTTTTAGTCATCAGCAGCAATTATTGAAATGTTGTTTTCCATCAGTAGTTCATTCAGTGATTCAGCAAATAGACGATTGTGCGGAGGATAGTAAACCAATATTAGTCTGTGATAACCTCTCCTCAGTCGAATTTCAACACCCACGGCCTCAGTTCCATGTAGTCGGTTATTGTCAATGCCGTATTGGACACATCGAAGGGATCCCTAGACAAAAATGCCAAATCTCCCTCTAGCGCGTCCAACATGTTCCCCGTGGAAGAAATTGCAATTTGGAAAGACAAAGGATTTGTTTCGCAGATGGGTCTCTTGGACCACAGCCACGTTATACGAAACCAAAAGTTATTGAGGTCAAGTTTTCAGGAACGAATACAATTGGAATTCCAATGTACTAGCTTTAGAGATACTGGCAATGATTTTTTCATCTGATCCAGTGCAGAACAGATGTCGAAGTCGTCTTTGTCAATGCTTGCATATTTCTACTTTGCCGCAGGCTGTAGTTGTGGCGCATAGACACACACTGTCCTGGTTTACAGGTGGGGTAATTTAGTGGTGTAATGTATCACTCTAGACAGCAGGCACATTCATTCTTGTTCTGGGCGGTGTGTTTGCTGCTGGTAGCAAACCAGCCTTGATTTTGGGTTTGATGGTTTTTTCATGCAGCTGAGAGGTATTTTACGTCTTCTCTCTTGTTTAGACCTAGGCTCTTCTGAATTCCGAATACCTCTCCTATCATTATAGTTTTTGTTACTGGCGTCTGTTTGCAGCTTTGAAGTCAATGATATTACCTATATCAAGGTAGTGTTCGAAAAGCGTTAAGGTTTTTAGTTTGTTGCGAAGTGATAGTTTGTGCTGTGCTGATCTGACTGATATTCACTCATTTGTTTGATCGACGTATTCTACGCTGCAATCTCCACATGCATAGTTTCACAAAAATGGCAACTCCCCCTCCTGGACATCAAACACGTTCCCTGTGAAAGAATTTGTAAGTTTGAATGACGAAGGATTTGTTTGGCAGATGGTTTTCTTGGACCAGAGTTACATTGATATTATGTGAAGTCAAAAGTTATCAAAGTCAAGTTTTGTAGAAGGGATATCATTGGCGATCCGAAGTTCAATCTTTATAGATTTTGGCAATGATTTTTTCATCTGCTCCAGAGCAGAACGGATTTCGAAGTCGTTCTTGTCGATGCTTGCCTATTTATACTTTTCCGCAGGATGCAGTTGTGAAGCATAGGCACATAATGTCCTGGTTAACTGGTGGGGCAATTGGGTGGTGCAATTTATCACCCGCGACATAAGACACATTGATTTTTGTTCTGGGCGGTGTGTTTGCTGCTGGTGGAAAAGCAGCTTTAATTTTGGCTATGATAGTTTTTCATGCAGCTGAGAGGTATTTTGAGTCTTCTCTCTTATTTCGACATAGGACTTCTAAATTCCGAATTCCTCTACTATAATTTTTTTGTTGCTGGCGATCTGTTTGCAGCTTTGAATTGGATGATATTACCTATATCAAGGTAGTGTTTGTAAAGTGCTAAAGTTGTTCGTTCGTTGCAAAGTGAGAGTTTGTGCTGCGCTGATCTGTCTGATATTCGCCTATTTGTTTGATCGATATATTCTACGCTGCAAACTCCACATGAGGTCTCATATTTGACATTATTTTCTAGTATGCCCCGTATTTTGTTCCAATGGACAAACTATTCACATTGTCCAATATCTTGCACTGAAAAATCTCCTACAAATGAACACTCTGAAACATTACTCAGCAATCAACCTGAAGTCATTCAAAAAGTTTCCACCCCTCTCAAAATAAAACATAATGGAGGTTGAGTATTTTTGTGAATTAATTAACGACATCCATTTAGGGATCAAAAATGGCCCGCTCGACATATTTAATAATACTCGAAATGAATTTCCCGGTACTTCACGGGTCTAGTTAATTCATATGGACCCATTTGTGAAATGGATAACTTTTGTCGTATCACAAAGTGGTATATTCGAACAGAATGAACATTTCGTGAGTTCTGGGTAACGGAAATTGAAATGCATGGAAGTAATTTGAAGTGAAGTGGAACAAATTGCCGTTTTTATCGGTATTTACGGAAGTAAATCATGACTCTGGCTACGGAGGGGAGGGTATTTTATTCGTTCACAGAACTTTCTTGTGACTTTTTTCTGAGCTCAAGTTCAATAATAAAATGAATGCTATGTTCATCTTCAGAAACTGCATTTTTATATCAGAAATTTCTTTTGGGATTTTGAATCATACAGGTCCATATTGGAAATGAGTGATGTCATTAGTTTTTTCCTTTGTTGATTGAATATTACAATTTCAGAGAGAAAGAAAAAAACTTTATCTTTCGTGAATAATTTGAGGCATTTTGTCGAGTTACTAGAGGCAATCGAAGTCACAGAGCAAGATCAATTGATCAGTTTCGACGTAGAAAGCTTTCACACCAACGTTCCTGTCGAAGAAGCACTTCAAATCACACGGAGAAGCTACCTGAACATAGAAAGAACTCACCTAGAGATATACTCATAGAATTTCTGAGATGTTGTTTGCAGAACCGCTATTTTCAACTGAAGGACGAAATCTTTAGGCAGGATGAGAGACTGTTGAATGGATCGCCACTTCCACTAGTTATTGCCAACATACATTTTGAGTGATTTTAAATTCTGGCCATTGAAGAAGCCCAGTAAAACATGATCATCAAGCCTTTTATGGCAAAGACCGCACTAAATGGTCGGATTCCCCCAACGAGAGGTAAGACTCTTACCAAAAATATTATTGTTGTTTTACCCGGTCTCAAAGGACCAGCCATGAAAAAACCTCCATCTTCAGTCTTAGATGCATGGAGCATAATATTTTTAGACGCATATTAGATACAG
Organism: Leptinotarsa defecta; assembly: GCA_015342085.1. NCBI lineage: Eukaryota > Metazoa > Arthropoda > Insecta > Coleoptera > Chrysomelidae > Leptinotarsa > Leptinotarsa defecta. The sequence goes on along the minus strand of WOGO01000940.1, from coordinate 11,412 downwards.
TTGTACTTCATACCAACAATCAGGTCGCTAGTGTACAAAATAATTACGATAAATTCAAAAAACGTAAAAACGCAGGTATTTCACCATCATTCATAGGAAATACAACTGAAGTCGAACTGAAAGCTGTTATCGGTCTGTTATATTTATCAGGGCTATTTAAGTCAGGTCATGAAGACCTCAAGAGTCTTTGGGCCACTGATGGTGCTGGTAGAGATATTTTTCGTTGTACTATGTCCCTAGCTCGGTTCTCATTTTTATTAGTCTGTTTAAAAACTTGAAGAACAAACAAGAGAGGAAAGAAGGAAATGTAATAAATTAGCACCGATTATTGAACTTTTTGATAAATTCGTAGAACATTCTAGAGAACATTTCATGCCTGGACTGAATCTCACCATAGATGAAATGTTGGTACCCTTCCGAGGTCGTTGTGGCTTTAGAATGTACCTTCCAAATAAACCCGCAAAATATGGGATAAAAATACAAATTATGGCTGACTCCAAGACACACTATATGGTTAACGCTGAAGTCCATAGGTGCAACTGGAGGAAAAAATTAAAGGGGGAATACGAAAAATGAAGTACCCCATGCTACACAAGTTGTTTTACGGTTAATGAAATCAATCATTAAAACTAAAAGAAACGGAACAGTTGATGACTGGTATACTTCTATCAAATTATTGAATGAATTACTGAAACGAGATTTAACATGCGTGGGAACTATGAAAAAAAAATAAAAGATGTATCTCTCCGGAATTCCTACCAGCGAAGAAAAGGTCCGCACGATCATATTTTTCTGGTTTTCAGTCACAGTTAACCTTGGTCTCACATGTAACTAAACCAAAAAAATCGGTCGTTTTATTATCCAGCATGCACAATGATGATACTTTAGACGGGACAAGTGAAAAACCCGAAATTATCCTTTTTTATGAATGTACAAAAGGAGGTGTTGACGCGTTAGACCGAAAGTGCGCCAAATATTCAACATCCCGGCGTACTAGAAGATGGCCCATGACCATTTTCCATATGATATTGAATGTATCTGCTATCAACAGTGGAGTTATATATCAATTTTCTCCATATGGAAAACATGAATGGAAACTGAATCCATCTAACAGCTTGGAATTTCTTTCTGCGAGGCTCAAATTAGACATCGAATTTCCAACCCAAATGTTAATCGCAAATTATGAGATACAGCTTCGGATATCTTCAATATCGATCCAGAACACCCTGTTGAGCTACCTGCTGAAGTTTCCAGGTTAAAAAGGAAAAGATGTTCCGTATGTCCATCGAAAGACGACCGTAAAACCAACCATAGTTGCGACATATGCAAAAAACCTATATGTTTGCAATGTGCAAAAACAATTTGTCCAAATTGTTTGTGAAATTTTTTTTATACTTGATATGGGTTAACATTATATCATGAAATATATGTTTTCATTTTGAAATGAATTTTTGCAAAATAGTTCACTTTTTCTGCTTATTTTTGTAACGGGTCCCAGGGACCCCATTTTAGTGGTTAACTAACATATTTATGTGGGTAGTAGTTACGGGTAAAAAAGAGATCTTCACTCGTAGAAAGGTTGGAGATTTGTTTCTCTTTCACAAATACTTTTACGGGAGGTGTTCAAGTGACCTGGTGAATTTGATTCCACCAAGAGCGGTACATATCAGAAATACGCGATCGACTGTGGCTGCTCATCGTTCTGAGGTTCAACTCAGTACACCGCGAACTTCACTGTTTAGGAACTGCGTTTATGTGGAATAAACTTTCTGAAAACTATTTTCAAAATGAATTAATCTCCAGCTATTCGATCCCAACGTATATCGCTACTTTTACACAGGCACCGCTTATGTTTTCTCCTCAAAAAAAAGTAATGCCCATTAATTAAATGAAATTATTCAACATTATCTCATACATATCTGAGTCTTTCATTATATCGTTAAATTTTCTCACTGGAGCATTTTTAAACTCTGTAATGACAAACATTCATTGGCGAGTGTCACGCTTTTCCTGGAAAATATATCCAGGGCAGTCAAAGCGCTTGAGACAGCTCTTCCATAATGGTGGTGATAACGTAAAAACAAATCTCACGTTCCCTTTCAAACATTTCAGAACCTAACTGTTCTATCATGAAAATCACGACCTCTCCAAAAATAAAACGAGTGATATATGAGCACCTGATAAAACACAACGTTGTATTATTCAAAAGGTCGGCTAAAATGGGGAACTGGGGAGCGCTAAAGTAGAGTCGCGGGACAGCCGAGTGTCACGGAGCCATACTCCTATTCGTTTTGTCAACGGCACAAGCGTGTGAAAACCAGAACACCTTCATAATGCATCCGCCTCCCACAGGAACGCTTTCCACTTGAAAGGGAAATAATTACGGAAAGCACCCTTATGTCTGCTGAGTGAAAGATTGAATATACGGTCCAAAAATGATTCGATTTTGCTCTTAGGATTTTTTCTGATATATTAGGGTATGTGCTGTTGGTCAATTCGAATCTTGATTTTTTTTCTTTGGAGGATCTATCATTGAGAAGTATATAGTATGATAGCGCATGCAAGACTTTCCAAGATGAAGCCAGTAACAATTTTACTTTTTGTTTTTCTATGTCTCATTGGCTGTGAAAAATTACACTAGGTTGCTTATTTGAATGGTTTCTTCATCAATTTCTGAGAGTTGTCGTTCGTATGGGGGCGAAAGCTGATTAACGGAAAAACTGATTTTTTTTAACAGATCAATATCAACGTGAACGAATCGATAAAACAACTTATAGGAAAATCTTTAGGGAATCAGGAAAGGAATCGTATTTTGTGTATTTTTTTTATTTGTAAATTGCAAAGTGCTTTCGGCTGTTACGACATCATCAGTGCGATACTTGCAAGTAAGTAATATTCAATGACATTTATTCAAATTATAGATTGAACTTTAAATTCTGTTAATATTGTAGAATTACTTACTTGTCAAGTATATACAAGAAGAACCTGCTGTCTTAAGGTACAACAACTTTAGTAAAAACCACTCTGAGTGAACAAGAACATGAACATCACAATAAGCAAACATTTGCACAGAATGTGAATATTTTTGTTTGAATATTTGAAAAAATATTTTCAAAGAAAACCATCTTCAACGTGCCGAGGAGGAAAAGGAAGTCAAAATTTGACTTTGACACAAAGTCTTCAACTATTACAGAACATATTTGGTTTGACAAATGATTTACTTAGTGACCATTGTAGGTAAAGTTTTCCAAAGTGAGCAAAGAAATATTTAATTGGGATTTGAGAAATGTTGATTTTACAAATGATTAATTTATTCGTCAATGTGAAGGAATATATGATCTATTCAATTGTACTTGCATATTCAAGCAAAGGGGGGTTGTTGTGTATTTCTTTGTCTATTTGTTTGCTTACAACAAAGGCTATAACCCTAATATCCTCACAAATTAAATTCATAAGGTCAAGAACAAAAAAGAACAAAATCTTACTTATTCCATTATTGAAGAACCTTTTGAATATATTTCATTCACGTTTTTAAATGAAAACATTGCCCAGAAAGTCTCTAGTTTAATAAGCAATAAAATAAAAGTTGCTAAAATTTTCTTAAAAAGTTCCCATAATTTGAGTAAACATTTAGTTACCTCAAAAGATTAAAAATAAGTTGTCAAAAAGTGAGATTTACAAACTCAATCGCAATGTCTATGAGGCCTCATACATTGGAAGGACTTGTAGTCCTTTGAAAGTTCGAATAAATGAACACCTGAATAAACCAGACAAATCAGCTTTTGGGTCAACATATCAAATTTATATATCAAATGGTAATTCTAAATGTTAACAGGTTAGATTTTTTACAAGATTTACAGATAGACAAAGAATTACAAAACAACCTCCTTTGCCTGAATACGCCAGTACAATTGAACAGATCATACATAGACGATTAAATTAATCATTTCAAAAATCAACATTTCTCAGAATTCCAATTGAATATTTCTTTGCTCACTTTGGAAAACTTTACGTACTGTGGTTAGGTACTGAATATATCATTTGTCAAACCAAATATGTTCTGTAATAGATGACGACTTTGTGTCAATGACAAATTTTCACTTCCTTTTGCTCCTCGTACTCGGCACGTTGGAGATGGTTTTCTTAAAAAATATTTTTAAATATTCAAACTAAAATATTCACATTCTGTGCAAATGTTTACTTATTATTGATGTTCATGTTCATGTTCATTCAGAGTGGTTTTTATTAAAGTTGTTGTACCTCAAGACAGCAGGTTCTTCTTGTGTATACTTGACAAGTAAGTAATTCTACAATATTGAAAGAATTTGAAGTTCAATCTAAAATTAAAATAAATATCATTGAATAAAACTTACTTGCAGGTACCGCACTGATGATGGCGTAACAGCCGAAAGCGCTTTGCAATTTACAAATAAAAAAAAATTACACGAAATACGATTCCTTCACTGATTTATCAGTCACGTGTATGCAGTTGTAACAAATCTCACCCTAAATCCTTAGGGCGCTCTAAAAGCGTTGCCTGTGCGAAAGTGGCGATTTACCTAGGATTTTAATCGCTGGAGATTCAATCCTTTGAAAAAACGTTCTCAGGAAGTTTATACCACATAAACACAGTTCTCCACATGAAAAAGTTTCCAAATAATGATGTATGAAGTATGCCAAGTTACTTGAACACTTTCCGTGAAAGTATAGCCTGTCCCAGGCTATCAAGTTTGCAGCAACTTCAGAGTAGAGCTCCATACATGAGAACGATACTCCAAAGAAAAAATCTATTCCAGAGGTTTCCTTCAATTTTGTCCTGGATATAGATAACTATAGTATCGCCTGCAAAACTAATTATTTTTCCGTTTATAGATATATTGAGTAGATTGTTCAGATACAGGTTAAATAGAATTGGCCCCAGCACGGTGCCCTGGAGGTTAGGTTACATTAGGTTAGGTCCAAAGAGAGTGGGTCTATTCGACCCTTCAACCCGCAAGAGTTTATTGTGGCTCACACCTATTCGCACTCCAAGTAAAGACAGCTTTTCGACGAAGCCGATCAGTTTGTATGGTGAGTGGTCTTTCAGGTCAGATGATAAGAATACGGCTCTGCCGAACTCTAATAACCAGATTCGGTCCCCAGCGGGGCAGATACAAAGTATGTGCTCTGCTGTTCCATCATTTCCAGTTCAAGTCTCTGAATGGTTCATCTCTACTGTAGTCCAACAACTGCTTGGTATCATCAAACTTCGTAGGGTGAATGAACGCCTTGGGGTGAGCCAATCCTGAAAGATTCTGCCAGAAGTCCATAAATCTTCTTGCCATCCAGGTGTTCTATCTTTGTTTGGCAAAGCCTAAAGCGATGCCAATGACAGGTTCTGGTCCAATAAAGCTGCTTGCAGCACCCTCGTTTGCAATAGAGTCAGCAGTCTCATTGCCTTTCAGGCCAGTATGGCCAGGAATCCAGACCAGTTATAATCTGTTGAGTCTTCTTATCGAGAAGAGTCGTTTTTGGCAATTTGCTACCAATTTAGACGTTTCTAGGAGCCACGAACTTTCAACTTCGTTTGAGCGTCCGAGAATATTTCAATTGACTCACTCGTGTAAGAGGATGGATTCTTCCCAATCTCTCTGCATACAATTCGATAGCGTAAGTTTTCGTTTGAAATGAAGTCGCATAGGTTCCTATGCAGATTGATATCTCTGTCCTGGGTCTGCAACTGAACACACCTGCACCAGAACCGAAAGGTGTTTTTGATCCATCTGTGAACCAACAACTATCTGCCATGGGTGACATCGTGCTCTATTATTCCTGCATCACTTCTGGTCCCATCGATTTGAACGCATTGTGTACGATTTGTGACATATGTTCTTTAAAGCTGTAGTGCCCTTCTTCGAAAGCCAACTTGCTCTAGTTTTCTCAATCGTCTAGTATGGTTAACCGTATCGAAGGCTTTACCTAGGTCGACAAAGATATCCAAAGTTTACGATCGTCTGAATTTTCATATACGATTTTTTGTCTTCAAGAAGCCATACAAGATATAAGTGTAATTGGCCAATAGTTGATTATAGATTCGTTATGTCAATTGTTGTGAAGTTAAACCATGCCAATTTTCAGTTGTTGTGGAGATTTTATAAGTAAGATACCTCATCTGAATTGTCACAGTTCTCCTTTAGTAATTCTGATGTTACATTGTCATATCCAGGCGCATTGCCCAATTTTTCCTATATTCAATAGTGTTTTTTGATAGCATTTGTGTAAAATGACTATTTTCTATGGAAACTGGCCACTTTGAAAAATTTATTAAGTAAGATATCTCAGCTAAATTGTCACAGTTTTCCTTTGGTAATTCTAATATTATATTTTCGTAGCCAGGCGCGTTGCCTGATTTCTCCTACATTCAGATAGTGTTTTTTGAAAGTATTCATCTAAAATGACTTATTTTCTATACATCTTTCTTTACTTTGAGGAAATAAATGATTTGAATTCGAATTTAATTCTGGTACCTCTGAATGCAAGTTGACCTTTGGCTCACATAAAATCCAGTGTTATTTTCGACATATGCTTGAAGGATGGCAGTTGCTTGCCAGGTGCAATAACTTCTTTTATTTGGAAACTAATATCGCATAGTCGTCCCACTGAAAGTCTCAACAGCTGCATCTCAAACACCCTGTACCCTCCCCTACTTTAACGCTCTTCATCTGGAGCATTATCTGAAAATTGATAATCTGTGAGCATGAGAGCTGGAAAGGAATAATAATTCTTAAATATTAGTTCAAGTCATGTCTTCTGAATCGAGTTCAGGGATGATTCGAACTTCAAGTTTGTTCCCTAATTTGGTTTGAAATTGAGTTGTCCATCGACTTTACGAACTTATGATTAAATGGCAAATAAAAAAGTTTGATTTTATTATGAATTTCATGGAAAAAAGCAGGCGTTTATAAAGATTTCCGAGGAAGTTTCGTGAATTCAATTTAAAATTATAAATATTCGCTTCCGGAGTAGAATTTTTTGTTTGTGTGTTCCAGTAACACAGGTGAAGTGAAGTGATCACCATTTCAGTGACAATTACTTTGCTCCACCTCTGTTAATCATATACACAAACATGATTACGGCTGGAATTGTAGCAGGGTATGTTGGATAGTTGAAAATTTCTTTACTGGAAATGATATAAGAGATGCTTTGGATATATAGACGAGAAGAAACTTGACGCTACGAACTGATTACATTGTCGAAAGACCGAAGGAGGAACATTCGTTTTTTTTTTTCGAGGAAACTGAGGCAATATGGTTACTTACAAGAAGGAGTGGCTTGAACATGAGTTACTAACGGTCAACTTGGAAAAAACCAATTACCTACCTATTAGTTGCAATAATGCAAGCAGACCGCATTTTGACAATCTTGAAATCTTTAATTCACAAAACCAAAGTTTCTCAATATTACCTGTGTAACCATTGATAGAACTTTGAAATTAAACAATTCTGTATGTCATCAAAAACTACAGAGCATCCTTTATGAATTCAGACACCTTAAGAAATTTTTTTCATTTAAGCATATGAAAACATATGCTTTGCTTTAGTAGGAAGTCACGTTATGGCATGGTAGGTTGGGGTGGGGTCTTACGAACACACATGAAACCACTAGAGATTATCCAAAACAGATTCCTGAAGTTGATTTTAGAAAAACCTCACTGATATTTTAGATATCGTATATAAGGAATGCATTTTTTGAATGTTATATTGAAATATATAAAAAATCACGCCAAATATTTTTCGTTTCATGTAGTTGAGTTAGGTAATTTTCTTTCGAAACAAGTGTTTGCTCATTTATCGAGTAGGTATCATTTAGGCAAAAAACTGTATTGCTGCATACATTCTCTCTCTTTTTATCAATAAATGATATTATTATTATCATCATTATATATTTTTGGAACATCGACTCACGCACTGTATTATCAAGTTCATATTATAATGTTGAATTGAAAGGATCGCAAAAATGAAACTTATTATTTTTAGTAGTTTAAAATACGAAGTAAACATACCTAATATATAGTACTGGCCAAAATGTTGTATGTTTTCTGAGAATATCATCAATAATAATTTCCATATTATGTTGAATGCTTCAGAGAGGATCACCAAATCACCAAGTATGGGTATTTTTTCATCTTGAGCCTCATTAACAAATGGAGTTATTTCATACAATAATATTTTCTATTTTGCTTCAATCCTCTAAAGCCGTAGTGATATCAGTCTGAGAATATGATTATTGAAAAATATTGCTATAAAATCAGAGATCTTCAGCTCAATTTTAAACAGGTTACTCAATTACTCACTGAGACACAAAAAAATCAGTAACGCCAGTGCTATTTTTCAGAAGAAAAATCTTGAGTGTGTGCAAACATGAAAATGTCATAAAGAGTTATAAATTCAAACAATATTTGTGATTAAGAAATCATCATCTGCGTTCTCACTAAACTCCTATGAAAATTACAGGCCCCTTGGTTTGATAAATATAGCCGATGATATTCTCTCTATGCGATGGCATACATCCACCTCTCATGTGATAGTCACTATATGCAAGATACTGAGCCATAAATACAATTGAATTGGAGTTTTTTTTACATTACACATTTTAAAATATCTCTGTCGAATTCTTATAAAAAATTGATACAATTGTCGTTTTGAGTATTCAATATAGATGAACTTTGTCTTTCACACTAGGTGAATTGGACAAATACTTTGAAGGAAGTGATCACAATAAGATCAATTTGACGCATGAAGTAAGCCATAACTCGGCGCGTCTACTGTAAGACGACGGGGAAAGATGCGCAGAGGTAGAGAGACAGTCTTAGCAATGCGTGAGGGCAGACGTCGTAGACGGTAGTGTTAGTTTTGCGAATTTCCTTATTGGTAACATAATTCGATTCTCGGAGCTTTTCATTACTGAGTGCAGTTGACATATTTCTTCAGTTACTGTATTTTTATAGTGAATAAATTACTAGCTGTTGCTCGCTTCTATATTAACGTAAGCTAATGAACTCAGAATCTTCAAATATGCAGGTAGTTTCTTTGTATAGCTTGAATGAGAATCAAGAAATGGAATTAGGAATTTCCGCTCGTAAAGGGAAAAAAGGGGTTCAAAGATTGTCAGTTTTGAAGTTGGAAATCTGAAGTTTTGGGCTGATGAAAAAATATTGTAACTATTTGTTTAAAATGATAAGTCATGAAACTCAATATGACAAACCAAATTCTACGCAGGGAAGCTCCAGCCAACAACTAGTGTGATATAATGGAATGTCATCTCGGGTGTAAGATGAATCCTAATACCTTTCGAACAAATCAATGATCAACATCGACGTGATGAGAGTGTTTCCACTAAAGTCGAAAAAAAAAAACATAATTGATGACTTTATGGGACTCTCTCATCTATCGTATTGTTCAAATTTAGGCTAGTTTAGAAAAAAACAAAACTCACAGAAAACTTTTAGGGGTATTTATAGATGATGAATTAAAATTTGATGAGCATTAAACAAATTTAGGTAAAAAAATAGCATCTGGCTGCTGTGCAGTTCGAATTATTTCTAAAGAACTCAATCAGTTCCAGCCAGAACTGTGTATTTTTCCTTGATAAAGTCGCACTTGAGATATAGAATTGCCTTTTGTAGTCAACAACTACTTAATTCAGTATTCGTTCTAAAAAAAGGTCTATCAGATCCATATGTAGGGCAAAATCACAAGACCACTGCAAACCATTTTTCATCAGTCAAAAAATTTTTACTATACCTTGTTTATTTCTTTTAGAAACCGTTTGCCTCATTCACAAAAATACTCCCACTCAGCAGTAAATAATGACAGACGTTACCACACGAGAAGAAGTCGAAATTTACCCTTGACAATCCCAAAATCAGCAATTACAAATTTTTTTTTGATATATTAGAGCAAGAAAATATACAACCACTTCTGAATGTGCTATAAAGGAGTACTTCTGCAAAAATCCTACTATGACTCAAAGGAATATTACGATGATAATGCTTGCATATCTATAATGATTTATTTATTTATTGTCTGTAATGGTTTATATATTGTGTTGTATTGTGCTAAGTAAATACAAACTGTTCCTGTTATCTTTTTATATCCTATTTCGTTACATATACATATATTTAGTATCTACTTGAAATTGTATATTATTTTATAGTTCATATGACTAAGTAGCTATAGCTAATATGTATAATTGTGTTTGTTTTTTTTTATTCCATCATTTCAACCAAGGTTCAACAATAAGATATGAATCTTCAGACAATCAAGCCTTCTTTGACTTGGACTTGACTTTGAAATAGTGGTAATAAATGCGGAGGGGAAACTTGTTTCTTGTCATCAGTATATAACTCTCTATCGACTGATGATTAACCTTTATGTATTAGGATCCGGTGGACTCTGGAAACATATTTCAATAGTATCTATTTTCGAATTTAAACAGAAATTTTTATTTCCAAGCGAATTCATGCATTTTGATATTCTGATGATTTCAAAGAACTTTTCAAATTCACTTTGTCAATATTCATTTTGGAACCAAGATTTCCGCACATATTTCTCATAACTCGTTTACCGAAAACACAAAGAAAAAAATGGAAGTGGAGCCTGTTTCCGTTAAAACCCCAGTTATCTTCCAAAAATTATCGTTTCTATAAATCAAGACAAAATATCTCGCCGAAATAATATATTATGATAAAGTAAAAAGATGTTCAACATTCCTCATTCAGGTTCATGTTTATTTTATGATGGCAAAACAGGGATTTGGTCACATCTTCTGAAAGTTTCCCAATTTGAATTGCAAACTAAGTGAACGCCATTCCAGGTCTTAAATAAGAATCAAAGCACCCACACATTTTCAGCAGCTTTTGCTAACTTGGGAAGGATACCTTGATTCTTCATTCCGGTTAATTCAAGGAGTTTCAATTTGTTTGGCAAACTAATAGGGTTCTGCTTCTCAATTACCGCCATTTCATAGAAGAAACATTTTGAAGAGTAATTCGTTTTAGTGTATCTGAATGATCTTGATCTTTTCGTAGAATGTGAATTTATTAACCTATTTACTGATGACACCTTAATTACATGTAGTGATGTCAACTTTGAAAGAGCTATTGAAAAAGTGAACACTGTTCCGTTATCAATAAGCCAATATCCGAGTGTGAATAAACTGAAACTTAAAGTAACAAAAACACAGGGAATGGTCTTCACAACAAAATATGAGTATGATAGTCTTGATATTGATAATATACTGTCAAATAAAGAAAATAATCATGAAATGATTCAGAATCATTTGAGTAAATATATGAATTGAAAGATATTCCAACCTCACTTCAATATTTTAACACAAGAACACTCAGTATTCAGAATTCCATCTTTTGATATT
>WOGO01000939.1:0-20442 GCA_015342085.1 Leptinotarsa defecta | reverse complement strand
ATCGTGTGGCCCGTGTTTAGCCCAGGAGGCCAAGAACAGAAATGCCAAAGAATTCCAAGAAAAATATCCTGAAGCGGTCGAAGCCATCATCAATGATAATTATAAGGATGATTATCTTGGGGGAGCAGATAGTGTCCAGGAGGCAAAACAATTGATAAGAAACGTAATATATGTACATAGTAAAGGTGGATTCACTATATGTAATTGGATTTCCCGATTTTATTTCAAGACATAGATGACTCACTATTGGCCAAATTTGACGAAAATTTGAGTTCTTCAGAGAAAAGAATTTTGGGTATATAGTGGAACCCCAAAAAAAAAATCTTTCAATTCAAAACAAAATTCCANCGACAAAACGAGAAGTACTCAAGATCGTCATGTCAGTCTTCGATCCCCTCGGATTTCTCGCAAACTTTTTGATACAAGGTAAAATCATATTACAGAATACATGGAGAAGTCAGATAGGATGGGACGACGAAATACCAGACAGTTTGATTATCAAATGGGAGAAATTCATACAAGATTTGGGGAAAGTCGATGATTTTAAATTGCTAAGACAATATTGTGAAATGAATAGGTCCGATTCTGAAATTCAGCTTCATATCTTCTGTGATTCCTCTGATAATGCGTATGCAAGTGTCGCATATTTGAGATGGTCTGAAAAAGATGGCATTAAAGTTTGTTTTTTGAACGCACGAACCAGAGTATTACCAATAAAACCACTATCTATAACAGGACTTGAACTGCAGGCATCATTAATTGGATCACGGCTGGGTTTCAGCTTAAAAAGCGTTTTGAACTTAAAAATTGATGATACAATATATTGGACTGACTCGAAAACAGTATCATATTGGATTCGATCGGAAGCTCCACGCTTCAAAATGTTTGTAGCGCAACGTTTGGGAGAAATGCAAGAGCTGACGAATACTTGTGATTGGAGATATGTTGGAACAAAAGAAAGCGTGACAGATCAAGCAACAGAGCAGTACTCGAAGATGGATTTTTCTACTGACTGTAGGTGGTTGAAGGGACCAGAATTTTTGTACATCACTTCAGAACTTTGGCCTGTTGAAAAAAAATTCAGTACAAATAATAATGGACAAAAAGTAGACATAGAATAAAATAATGTATTGGTTCATGTAGATATGAACGATAAAGGAAATGTAGTTATGACTGATCCAAATAAATTCTCTAAGTGGCAAAAATTATTGAGATCAACCGCTTGGATATATAGATTCATACAAAATTGTAAAACAAGAGCAAAAACTTCAGGTGAATTAGAAGTATCAGAATTAAATCAAGCTGAGAAAAATCTACTTAGCAGATGTCAAGAGGAAACATTTAAAGAAGAAATGAAATCTTTCAGAACTCATGGCCTTGTGAAAAATACGAGTCGCCTTTATACATTGAATTGTTTCCTTGATGAAGAATGCTTGATCAGATTGGGTGGAAGATTGGATCATTACAAACTCTCAGATGAATATGTGAAAAGACCAATAATTTTAGACCCGAAACACAAAAATACGAAACTGCTTTTATTTTATTATCACGAGAAGTTCAATCACCATGGACAGGACACTGTATTGAATAGCATGAGACAAAAGTTTTGGATACTACGAATGCGACAAGCTATTCGCAGTTGCTGGACAAACTGCCAAAAGAGTAAGAAAAGGAAATCCCTGCCGAAACCTCCAATTATGGGACAGCTTCCAGAATAGAACGGTCAGTGAGACGTTCAACAAAAACCGGAGTTGATTATTTTGGATCTCTTTTAATTTCAGTCAAGAGAAGTCGGGAGAAGCGATGTGGGGTGATATTCACTTGTATGGTGACACAAGCAATTCACTTAGAGATTGCACACGACCTGAGCACGGATGGTTTCATTAACGTTTTTCGACAATTCGGTAGTAGACGAGGTTTTCCGTAAATTATTTATAGTGACAATGGAGGAAATTTTAAAGGAAGTGACGGAGAACTCCAAAAAGGTTTGAAATCGTTTGACCAAAATAAAATAAAGGAATTTTGTTCGGTGAAAAAAATGAAGTGGTTTTTCAACCCGCCATTAGCTCCTTTCATGGGTGAATCATTGGAGAGTTTGATAAAATCCATCAAGAAAAATGTGTCGGAAGTTCTTATAACAAGATAAACCCACGAATATGTTTTAAGGACAGTATTTGCAGAAGTGGAAAATACTTTGAACTCGAGACCACTTACCCATTATTTCAAGTAAAACACAACAGGGCGTTGGATTATATCCTACAGGTGTCGGTGCAGGAATCGATTTTCAATTATTGAGACACACTTGCAGACCAGATGGGGCAATGACATACATGTCGTTTGTCGTTCGCTTCAGCCTAGTTTGAGAAATGATACTCTGAAAGAATTCGATTTTCAATTATGGGAAATCATCGACTTCATGTTGATGATGGACACAACTTTGCACTGACGAGTGGCCAAACAGCCCAAAACTGGTCTGCAAGTGTGTTTCAATAATTGAAAATTCAATTCTGACAGTTGTGTCACTAACAGCATATGCAGGAAAAACTTCGGTAAAGAATCTTGCACACCTGTCGGATATAATCCAACGCCCTTCGTGGTATTAGCCACTGTTGTCTCCACTGTTGTCGAAATATCTTGGGGCAGGAGACGGAGTGAATTGGTATACACATCAAATTCAAGGCAGAACTGGAAAATAATTAGTGATTTATTTATATATAATCAAGAGTTACAAGAACAAACAATAATATTCCATAGTTTTTTATTGTTTTGTTGAAAAGTACATGCATTCTGTAGGTAATTTCAGTCCTAATAGTTTTTATCTCTTTAGGGTTGGTAGAAGAATACCAGCTTACATATACTTTGATAGTTTATAACTGTAGTGAAGCGTCCTAAAGAAAGCAGTTTCACGAATTTCTGCTAAGTGCAATTATGTGATTTTTTATGTTATCATAGTGGATGTAGTATATTAATCTTGAAGAATTTGAAAGTAATCTCTTATTTTCTGTGTACTTTTCAGCATGGCCTCAAACGACAAATGCTCAAAATTCCCTCGACACTACTGGTTCTTCGTCTTCTAGTGCAGTCACCATTACTGTTCCTGAATCTTCTTCTATCTCCATGTCCCTTACAACTGATGCATCAGCATCATCTTCCGCCTCAACAACGCCATCTACATCTCCAACTATTCCCACTTCCCCGATAAGTGAATTGACGCCTACTTCAACATCTCCGACATCGGCTCTCACTTCCGATTTGACATCTACTCCAACTGACACTACTGGTTCTGATTCTTTGTCGTCTACTTCAGCAACCACATCTGTTCCTGAATCTTCTATCTCCACATCATCTTCCACTTCAACTATCCTATCTACATCTTCCACTAGTTCGACATCTCCGATAAGTGAATCGACGACTACCTCCACATCTCAGACTTCGGTTCTCACTTCCGACTCGACCTCTACTTCAACCGACACCACTGCCAATGGCACTTCTTCTACTTCAGCTACCACATCTGTTTCTGGTACAACGTCTCCCGCTTCATCTACCCCATCTACACCTTCAGAAACTCCTACAACACCTACTACAACTACCCCAACAACTACAACTCCAAAAACTACAACTACTCCAACAACTACAACTACGCCATCAACTACTCCTACAACGACACCTGCCCCAACCCCTATTTTGACCATGAACGATGACACCACAAGCGTTGAATGGAATCCAAAGTCCAGTGAGTCTGTTATTATAGAAGCAGAAGAAGGATATAAGATTGCCGTTACCATTCTTGACTGTAATATAGATGGAACCAAGGGTGAACTAGCCACTATAGAGTCAGGTGAGGATAGTGGTTTTATTAGCAATATTGATCACATAACATGCTTTTTCGCTTTTTTTTATTTGAAACCTAGAATGCTTGGAAAATTCAAAGAGAACGATTCCATTTTTTGGTTTAGGTTTTGCATTATGCAAACATACATGAAAGAAGCGTAGCTCGTAAATGGAATCATCCTACACAATCTGCATGCCAGAGAGGCGAGAATAATGAACTATTTTCGCGGCAAGTGTCAGCACAAATTCCAAGATATTTGGTCATTGGAACTGCTGCTATAAAACTGCTTACTATTTCTTTATATCTATACCCTTTTCGAGTATTTTTCGGAAAGTTGACTGCTAGAAGTAACGAAAATATTAGTTTTTTTGTCCAAAAGCGAATTTTGTGTGATTTGCTACAATTAGATAGCACCTCACTTCATTAATTCAGTAAGCTTTGCTTGGTTTCTATGGGAAAAATAAATGAGTTGTTGATATCTGTTAACACTGTCAAACGTTTATGCACTCCGTTAGGTACATATTGAAGATGTATTCAAATGACATATGGACTGATATGTTCTGTATCTGTAACTGTAGAGTAGGGAGGGCGCTTTCCTGCAGGGGCAGTCGGCGGAGCTCTTGGCGCCCGCCGCAGAAAGTGCCTTTGCTGTTGGAGGTGGAGTGGGGGAGGAGGAGGATGCCTTTATAGTTGCTGCCACTCCTGCCTTTATCACTCTCTTTCTCCTTTTGGCGCCGCAAATGCGCTTACCCCTTAGCCTTTGTATTATATCACGAGGTGATCGGCCATGTCTAGCCTCATTCCATGTGGTAGATTGGGGTGGACATTTCTGTTCATCCCCAGCCACCGCCATAGATTGAGGTGAGCATTTCTGTCTAGTCTCGGGATTGGTTTTTGTTTCTTCAGTGTCTGTTTTTGTGTTTGTTTCATTCATGTGTTCCCACGAGTAGCAGGGGAAGAGTTGTCACTCTGGCAGAGCTCCGTATTACCATAGGAAGGCTGATTACAATGAGGTTTCGTCCGTTTTCCCAAGGGGATCGTTCGTAACCGAATATCACCCTGCAGCCATTCAGCTGTCAGCACGAGTCCTTACACCTTAGCTTGGGTAGGCTGGTCCAAGGTGGCATGTTACATAAAGGCTTTTGGGGAGTTTTGGTTCCCCTCACCCTACTTATTTCTGCCACTGACCAGAAGTCCGGTGACCCCGTCCGAAAGGCCACATTGGCTTCCCGAATCGTCGTATTTCTAACATCCAGCATTTGACAAAAATGAAAAAGAAAATGTGTTGTTACTAGAAGTGTGAACAACCAAATAAATATTTTGGGTGAGCAAATCTTACCTCATAAATATTAACAAAGTGAAAAAACATTTTCTTCCAATTTTTCACTCACAAAAATATTTCTAATCAAGATTGTTCTTTGCGAAACATTGCCACGAATTATCAATTTCTTCAAAATCTACCAAAAATATTTTGAAAAAAAAAATAACAATTCTTCAGGTGTCGTAAAGCTCATCACCTTAATGAAAGGGAATACGATTCGCAAAGTGGCTGAGTTGCAGAAAAAGGGAAGGAAATATTTGTAAAAAATTATATGGACGGACGAATCAAAATTCACCAACAATGGTTAGTTTAACAGAAATGTTCGGTTTGTAATTTTGACAACAAACATACTAGGTCCTGTTTTTATGATGAGCATTTAAATGGCGAAATGTAGCTAGATTTTTTATTCAATGATTTTGATAGCTGCTCAGATGAACTGCCACTGAATATCCACTGTGAAACGCAATATTTTCAAGAATACGGAGCGTCTCCCCATGAAACAGTAATAGTAAGAGAACATTTAGATACAATTTTCACAGGAACACATGGATTGGAAACAATGGAACAATGAACAGACCTAGCTCGATTATCTCACACAATTAGTACTATAGCCATCATGCTAAAAAATTGCTACAGAAATTATATGGACAGACCAACTAATGGGAATTCAACAAAGTGGTCGTCAATTCGAGCATAGTTTGTCATGTAGAATTCATGCTCAGTATTGTTTTTTTTTCTCCAAATATTCATTATAGAATAAATTGTTTTTCTATTTGATTGTTGTCACTGATGATGCTGCTACTCATTTCAAATGAAGCGCTACAAAAATATAAAATGTGATACACCACTGAATTGCGATTTTAGGGCTTCATCAATATTTGTAATAAAAGAGGCAGGTCCATATTAAAAAAATCTGATGGTGGCCGTGTTGATACGAAATGTTAATCAAAGATTTATTATTTTATCGTTATAGTACATTTCGAATACAATCAAAAATCTTTTTGTTTATATATTTTATGAAATAACAATTCTATTAGTAAAGAAGTTAAAACAGTATTTCAGTTTTCCCTGTGTAACTCGAGAAGGACGAAAGTTCCTGTAAATTTTCTTCTCTATTGTACTGTTCCCTACGCTAGTTATCTTTTTCCCATGCAATCGTCTTCATATCTGTTACGGTTTAGAATATATCAATATTATCACATGATGACTATATATAGGGTTTTCCAACCGGAACTTCCGAAATTTGATAATTGATAATGGCCTCTTTTTGAAGCTACATCTGTTAAATAAGTTGTAATTTATTAAGTTTGTTTTGTCAAATCACCATAGATGGATATATCATTCAACAATACGTGAAAATGATAAATTTTTTTTATAAAAATGAGTGTTTTGTTCGAGCAACGTATAGCGTGCTTCTCCCATTTTACGGTCGCTCTCGTCCTACCGAGAGAACTATTCGCAATTTGGTGGATAAATTTGAATCCACTGATTCAGTAAACGATCTAACAACATCGTTACTCTCTGTGACAGTGTGCAGGCTAATCCAAGGCAGTCGACTTCGCATCACTTACAAGAACTCGGCCTTTTGCAGACAACAATTTTGCGTAGTGACTTGAGGCTGCACCCGTACAAAATTCAACTGACCCAGGAACTGAAGGTAAACGACCATAGACAACGACGTGTGTTTGCTGAATAAGTTCTAGAGCAGTTAGCAACTGACCCTAATTTTCATCGAAAAATCATCTTCAGCGATGAGACCCATTTCTGGATGAACGGGTACGTGAACAAATACATTTGTCGAATTTGGGACGATACCAATCCAAATGAAATCCTGAAAAAGTCACTGTTTGGAGTGGATTTTGAGCTGCCGGCGTTATCGGTCCATATTTCTTTGAGAACGACGTTGGCCAGGTCATCACTGTCACTATAGGTGATGAGATCCAACTTCTTTTGGTCTGAACTGGATGATCTGAACATCAACGACATGTGGTTTCAACAGAACGGGCTACGTGCTACACAGCTTGAGCCACATTGAATAGTATGCACGAGCGATTTGAGGGCATGGTCATGTCACGTGGAGGTGATGTGAACTGGCCACCGAGATCGTGCGGTTTGAGCCCGTTAGACTTTTATTGTGAGGTTGTCTTGAGTAGCAGGAATAAGCAAATAAGCCACAAACTACAGCGGTCCTCATAACCCATGCCATCGATCAAATTCAGCCTGATTTATGCACTTATGCATTTATGCATAGAAAATTGGATGTTTCGGATGTGCCCCACCCAAAGAAGCCGTGGCGGACATTTGATCAATGTTATATTCCACACATAATGGCATCAATAGGTCTTTTGAACGAATGAAAAATGTCGATTTTATCTCACACACTTTTTTATTTGAACCTTGGGAGCTGTCTGACTTGTCCATTGAGTCCAAGTCTTCAGAAAACACTGCAGCCTCTTGGGCTTATTGCGTTTATTCTCCCTTCTTCTCATGACACCCATTCCATCAGTCTTGTTTCCTGTACTAGTTTGTACAGGGTTCGTGTTGGATGTTCGTCATATTCTTCTGGACGTAATTTCGTTCGTCCATATATTGCCTGCCTCCTGTAATTCAGTTCCTCACATTCGCATAAGATGTGTAGAGCTGTTTCTATCCCTTCGTTACATAATCTGCAGTGTCCTCTAAGCGGACAATGACCGGTTAGTGACCCTGTTATTATTCTGAGCCGGTCCCTACCATATTGAAGTAGTTCTTCGGTTCTTTTCTCGGACGGTTCCCTAATGAAGGTTCTACTGTCTTTTGTCCAGTACTATGTGTGCTTCTTATTGGTCCATGTCCCAATCTGGTTTCGTATCAATGATTTTGGTATCCCCAGAGCTGGTTCAGGACCTACATATGAAATTGATGATCCGCGTCTAGCGCATTCATCAGCTTTATCATTACCCGTGATTCATGAATGCCCTGGCACCCAGTACAAAGTTAATTTATTCCTGTTTGCAAGTTCATTCAGTTATTAATGGCATTCCCAGACCAGTTTTGATGTCACTTTCGGGTTTGTCAGAGCCCCTACTCTTGCTGTCTGTAAAAATATTGATCTGCTCATTTATTTGAGGTCTGAATTTAATAAGTCATGCACACTGCAAGATAGCACACATGTGTATAGTCGTAGCGGATAGCTGTAGTTTAAATTTCTATCCGCCCGGTATATTCCAGCTCCCGTTCCATGTTTGGTCTTCGATCCATCTGTATACCTGTATACCAGGTGTTTTATCCAAACATGTTTTCGGGATGACTAATGGTCTTCCACTCTTCACGGCTTATGATTCTGACCGTGAAGTTTGTGTTAAAGGTGTACTTCGGTGTCATTTGGTCCGTGCACATATTCAATATGTGCTCCTTCACTTGTTCCAAAATTTTTGTTCGGTCCGATCGTTTGTAGTTCGGTGAGTTTTCCAGTCTGAATTGGCTCATCCAGGCCTCCCCCATCACAAAGTGTAAAGGAGGTAGATTCAAGAGTGTCTCCAGTACAACTGTTGGGGTAGTTCTCATTGCTCCCGTCATTCCCAAAGATGCAAGGCTTTGCAGCTTGCCTCTTGCCTAGTTTGTTGATGGCGGTCGCCTGCTTCATCTTTGGCCACCAGACCAGAGATGCGTATGTTATCATGGGTTTAACCACCATCGTGTATAGCCAATATACCATGTCTGGTTTTAGCTCCCATGTTTTTCCATAGGTACGTTTGGCGATCATCAGTGCTACCTCCGTTTTCCTCTTTATCTTCTCCAAGTATTGATTCCAGGTCAGTTTGGAATCTAGAATTACTCCCAGATATTTAACCTCCCCTGACACTTCTATTTCTTCACCTCGAATTTTCAGAGGTCCGAGACTCTCCGTTTTAGTCCTCTTTAGTTTCACACATACTTTGTTTTATTTAAATTTGAAGATAAAAAGTGCCTAATGAAAGGTGCACCGCAACGTGGTGCAGCCAAGTGCAAATATAGGCAAAACCTGGATACCAAGAATTGAACACATCACATACGCACGAAGTCACCAAAAGGTGTTGCCCATCTTTGCACTTGGCTGCGCCGTGCCGATGAGGGCAGTAGCCAGAAAAACTTGTCCGTGGTTTGACTTTTTGGGTGCGAGATTTTCTCCTTTTGATTTACATCAAGTACACTCGTTAATATCTGAGAGTATTTATATTCCGGATTCGGAAGTCACGCAGGAAGCTATAGCTAGAATAGAATAGAAAGTTTTACTTCAGTCAGTTCGAAGGAATTCTTCATATACACCATTCCAAATATTTTCGAAATTACATTCTGAACAACAGAGATATGGGGGTGGATTTATGAGAAGTCGAACACACTCTATACTGGTTATAAAAAAAGTCCGCTTCATCCTAAACCTAGAAAATACACATAAAAATCGAAACGACTTCTACCCTACAAGAAGAATTGAACATTATCAATGGATGCTAGAGTAAACTACTCTTAATATTCGAATATATGGTTTTCTAGCTTCAAAAAAATATCCATTTCTGTTGTCAGCTTGCTTTTCTAATTCTTCCCTGCGAATGGAAACCATTTTTATCATGGGTTTGCATCATCCCAAACTCAACACATATCAAATTTGAAAAACAATAGTTCATCACTTAGGAGGAAACAAAAATTAACAATTGTGCAGGAGTAAACTACCTTCAGACAACCTTGGAATGACGTAAAAAATTCAATTCAGTTAGTCCTTTTCATCTAACCGGAAAGATAACCGAGAGATTGGCAACGGGAGTGAATGAAAGTTCTTTGAGTAAATGTAGACAATATTTCTGAATAAAATTTTTCTGTATTTGAAAAGTTAAGGGTGGTATTACTCTTGTACCAATCACTAAGTTTTTATTCGCCTGAAATTTTCTGACAAATTCATAATGAAAATGAAAACATTAACGCGAGACAATTAGCCAGTGAAGGTTTTTGCGCGCCGAGCAACCTTCGGAAGTTTAAGAAAAACTGAACTTTTGGTAACCCCATTTCCGATACCGCGCTAATCAGTGAATAATATAGTATTTTATGAAAAATTAATTTTTTTTTCAATGTTTAAGAGAAATGAATTAATCCTGTTAAATTATATTTTAGCTAAAAACTGCATTGCTTCTTTACCTGAAAAATCGATTCAAAGTTCAGTAATGAAAAATGAATCGGCGAGGGCCCTATTGAAATTTTTTAGGGTATCAAAAGGGTTTTCGACTGCATACAGAATGATCTGTTTATGTTAAAGTTGTACTTATATGGCACTAGCATCCGCTCCGGCTCCACACGTCTGACACTAAATATAAATTCGTCCACCGGAAATAAATTTAAGGGCATGGAGAAACAAGCGATTTATAGAAACTTCATTTTATGAACGCGACATTTTCCCCGCGGTAGGCGCCTCAATTGAAATATTCAAAAATCCTTTCTTATGGCACATCTACAATATAGAACGAACCTACATACAAAATTTCAGCCTCCGAAAATATATCGGTACGGAGAAACATTGATGAAAAGGTAATTTTCATATGTAAACGCGCCCCTTCTATCCCCTGGTGGGCTCTCCAGTAAGAATTTTTGAAAATCCTTTCTTAGTGCAAATCTAAGACCTAAGAAGCTCATATATACCAAATTTTAGCTTTCTAGGATTCACCAGTACGGAGAAACAGAGATTAATGAAGGTTAAGTGAGTAACTTTCACATTTATAAGTATAGATTCATAGAGCTGCTCACAAGTGGAGTTTCTTGATGTCCAGAAAACAATGTGTGAATATTTCAAATATCAAATCAAATAACTGAACTATCTCTATAGGCGTCCCACAGAGTTATGTTCTGAGGCCGAATCCACCATCACCAACCAAAGTTGTACATCGACCATAGGTAGTCCTGATTTCGTGGGAGAATCTTAATTCCTTTACGTCAACAGTGAGAAAACAAACCTGATTCGTTGCCACGATCACAACCTGAGATACATACAATTCAATGAAATTTTCGATATATCGGTAGATAAAGGTTTAGTTTGATGTGATTTGGAACATTATTCGGGTTGGAATCATCAGAACAATGTTTCTCTATTGAGAAACATATTGAGAAATTTTGAATGTTTTTCAAAACAAGAACAGTTAACAGTTCTGTATTATGTAACGTTACAAATAAAAGTGGTAAAAACAATGGAAAGTTTCATTTCTCTTTTCTTCATTATGATTTCCTACCAAATAGTAGTAGCTACATCCATCAATTTGTTGAAGGATAAGTTTGTTCTTTTGTGAAGCTAAATATATCCTGATACTTATTGTATTGATAAAGTTAGAAATGCAATCTCTACCAAAACACACACCAATAATAATAAAACTAAAATTATTATGAAAAATAAATCTTTTATTATCATTTATTACTGTATTTTATACATAAAAAGATTCTAAATCTATCGCACTAATCTGCCAAAGTAATTTTTAATATAATTCAAGTTTAAAATTTTAATTTAAAAATATAATTTAAAAATTTAATTTAAATATTTGATCCTGTCATACTAAAATATGTTAACTATTTAAAGATAGAAACCGTCTTGGCTCACACTGATTTAAACTCAGATCATGTAAAATTTAAAAAGTCGAACAGACTTGATAATTCAGCTTCTACACCTAATTCAAATTTTAATCCAACATCGAGGTCACAATCTTTTTTTTTATATAAACTCTCTAAAAAATTACGCTGTTATCCCTTAGGAAATTTTTTCTTTTAATCAAAATATTTGGATCATTTACTCTCTAATCAATGTTTTTTTATAAAAAAAGTTTTTTGAATTTTTCAATCACCCCAACTAAATTATTTCACAATTATTTATAATAATTCTTAAATAAATAATCTTAAACATAATGAAACTCCACAGGGTCTTCTCGTCTTTTAAATGAATTTAAGCTATTTAACTTGAATATAAATTTCTAAAATAATCCAATAGAGACAGCTTTCTTCTTATTCAACCCTTCATTCCAGATTCTAATTAAGAAACTAATGATTATGCTACCTCAGCACGGTAAATATACCACGGCAGTTTAAATTTCAGTGGGCAGGTCACACTTCAGATAAACTTCAAGATGACATGTTTTTAATAGACAGGTACATTTTTTGCCAAATTCCTTGATTTAACCAAAATATAAATTTATTAATTTAATTATGCAATACTTATTCTATCATTTTTCTTTATTATTTTTATTGTAATGAAAATTTTATCAAAAAATTTATAATAAATATAAATAATCTTATAAATTAAATTAATTTTAACACCCTTCTATTGATAGAAAATATCAATCTCACAATTTTAACTTTTGAAATAATTAGTGAAATTTAATTTTTTAAGCTCATCCCCAAAAATATTTTATATTGATGATAATAAATTTATAATTTAATATATAATTCCCTATGAAAATGTCTTTTTACACCTCCCATTTTCTAATCACTTAATAATAAAACAAACAATATTCAACTACAAAAACTAAAAACAATAATTACAACAGTGAATAAACTAAATACAATATCAATTTCCGACCGTTCATTATAACTAATCCCATGCTTGTGGGACCGTTGAATCCTTCGATACTACAGCACTGAAAGCGTTGGATGAGAATATCATCTTGAGAGCGGTTGAAGGACCCCGTCAACTCGGGCGGATCACGTGGTAATAACCCTACCGGTTTTATCATTCTACTGTGGTTGAAGTCATTTTTATTAAATAACAACTCGATCTTACGGAGTAGATGGCAGCCTAAAATATTAATTGGAGATCCTTCTAGATCTACATCCTCTCCATTTTTTCTGAAGAGAGAGGCTAGATAGACTTCATATAGACTTGTGCGCATTGCCAATTGCACAAATCGATGTAATGTAGAGTGCAACAGACTGTTGGTTCGGGAGAAGGAAATATTAAGAGCGGATAGTTGTTAATTCACAGATGGATCAAAAACATCCTCCGGTTCTGTTGCAGCTGTTTTTAGTCGCAGCCCCAGGACAGAGATATCAACCTGCTTAGAAACCTAGGCGACTGTATGTCAAGTGGAAATTTACGCTATTGGAATGTGTCCGGAGAGATGGGAAGAATTCAACCTTATGCACAAATCAATAGAAATTTTAATTGAAAGGGTTATATTTTTTTAATATAATAAAAATATTCTCGGACAGTCAAGCGGCGTTGGAAGCACTTAGCTCCTACCGAGCAACGTCTAAATTGGTAGCAAATCACCAAAAAAAGACTGTCTTCGATAGAAAGACTCAACAGATTGCCTCTGGTCTGGATTCTTAGCCATACTGGCCTAGAAGGCAATGAGGCTGCTGACTCCCTTGCAAAGAAGGATGCTGCAAGCAGCTTCATCGGACCAGAACCTGTCATTGACATCGCTTTAGACTTTGCCTAACAAACATTGAACTCCTGGCCGGCAAGAAGATTTATGGACTTCTGGCAGAATCTTCCAGGATTGGCTTACTCCAAGACGTTAATTCACCCTTCGAAGCTTAATACCAGCGGTCGGTAGCCAAGCGGTTCGGCGTGGGTGTTTTGTTCACTCACTCGAATTGACTGCCGTGTTGGTCGGTGGTTCAAGCCCTAGTCTGAACGATCGATCTTCACTTGCTATCGTCCAACCCGTGTTAGTTATCACACGTTAAAAGGTAAGACCTCGTTAATCCTTGGCTCGCACAAGTTTCAACTTCTGAGGGTTTTCGTTCGTAGGGGTGCGACAGCTGGTTAACGGAAAAACAGATTTTTTTTAGATCAGAGAGTTGTTGGACTACAGTATGGATGAACTGCGATGTCTAACAGGCCTTCTCACAGGTCACTGTCATTTGAATCATTATATGCAGAGACTCGGACTGTCGGAAGAGTGTGTGTGTCACCTCTGTTTGCAAGTACTTTGTGCCTGCCCCGCTGGGGACCGAATCAGGTTTTTAGATATTGGCAGAGCCACACTCTCACTATCTAACCCGAAAGATCAATCGCCATATAAACTAGTTGGCTTCATTAAGAAGCTGGATTTATTTGGTAGAGTGTGAATAGGTGTGAGCCACAATAAACCTTTGCGGGTTGCGAATAGGCCCACTCACTTTGGACCTAACCCAACCTAACCCAACAACAGAGTCAAAGGAAACTTCTTACGTCGTGCTTGTTCTTCGGTGTTGGCCATTCTTCCACTGCATTGATTTTCTCTGAATCCATTTCATTTCTTTTTGAGAACACAACGTGTCTTAAAAAATTCATCTTCATCAGTCGGACTGGTACATTAAACTATTCTATAGTAGTACTCAATTAGTAAAATTATTAACTCTGGTAAAAAAACTAGATTTTGAAAAAACAATGACAATACAAAATTACCTCTAGAAATTTTTTTAGGTAATTTAGGAATATGTTAATTATTGGAATTTTATGTTATGTGATTGAGTTTTGGCATAAAATAGAAGTATTATTGTATTGTAATTGTTTTTTCTAAATCTATCTATTTCATCAGAATTCAGCATTTATCTTATTATGCTTTTTGTAATTACCTACCGTTATATTAAAGGTATCGTAGTATAGTTTGACATATCAGTCCAACTGTTGAAGCTACCATGTAACGCGTCTTGAATGAAACTTGTATAATTACTATTATGTATTGTGTTATTAATTTTTATCAAGTAACCTACGCGTCGAGAAGAGTGTTTTTATTTCTCGTGATTGGAAAAAGTGTTTTTGGATTTATATTTTGAGTTATACACAAGCAACTCAAAAAGTAAGAAAACCCCTTCCTCAGAAATTGCAATAAAATTGAATGTGAAATTTGCAAAGTGGATAAAAAATTAAATTTCCACTGATAAAAACACCGATTCATTTTTTCACAAGAATATCAACGACGCAACCTGTTAGTATTGAATAAAGTACAACCAATATATTTTCAACGACTACTATATAGGTATAACGTCTCTCTGGTTATCAAATTTTCTGAATTTATTTTTCAGGTATACAAGGGGAAGGTCTCTTGTTTACCTACAAGGTCAAGAGTAAGCCTTCATATTTATTCAACAATAATGTATTATACGCTTACTACGGCGGGAAAGGAACCAGCATATTTCATGCGAATTTTTCGCGAGTTGGTGAGTACCTAAACATTTAAAAAATAATTTTTTGTTGAAGATATATGCATATGAAAATATTCAAGTCGAAATGAAATGAAAATTATAACAAGCTGTAATATATTTCCGAAAACCTATTTTGAACATAGAAATAGCCAAGTAACCCAATCTAGCTTATTGAATTGCAATCAAATCCAACAAGTTCAGAAAAATAGATGAAGTATATCTATCATTTTGTTTATTCAAAAATAACAGTAAACGAATGACCTTTTTCTCCGAAAAAGATATCGTGACAGAAAAGATCATAACCCTTCTTGGTTTATGGTCAATACAGTCTTTCATTTCCAATGATTCAAGGGTCCTACATTTTCAAATGCAGAGCAGGTGTGCGGTTTTCAGACCATTTCAATGATTTCGACGAAATCACAACAAATTTGATTTGTGGAGTAATGGTCAAAAACTAATGTGTTACCTAAAACGTTTTCACTAATCATTTCTTTGACATGAGAAACACTTGTCAACTATGATTTTCAAAAAGGTCTCAAATTTGAATTAACGGGTTTTTGCAATCTTGCTGGTGTAATGAAATATAGAAATTATCCCAAAATACTTTTCAGATTGTCAGTTCCAAGTTTCAGTAATGAAATAAAATTAATCATAAATCAGGTGTGTATCTTCCTATACCGGCTCGTTAAGCTGAAAATCATAAGAAGCTGATGAATATCCTAAAACTTGGATAAAAATATTATTGATAATTGAGCCAGTCATATAAGTGATTTATTCAAAAAACAATTCATTCTAAAATTTTCAGTAAACAGATCTACGTAAACACACATGCAATGGCTTTTTCGGGCGTGTATGGCGAAACTCGTGTCACGTTTTTGTAAAACCGTTTAGTAAAAATCTCAAAATTAAGTAATTTTTAATAACGTTATGAATTTTCATCAAGTATCGGCGAATTCCATCAAAAACCATGTGAGTGAATTAATTTAGGTGTTTCCATGGCACAGTATGGTAATATTAACAACACCCATGAAAAAACTCGGTGACCTTTTGATCATATAACTTGGAACATATTTCGATGTGGTTGTCATCTTTCGGGATACAGGTTCAAATCCATTTCCGATGTCCTAACACTGTTTCTATCGTATTTGTAATAAATTTGTATCATATCTCTTTTTTCTTCATTCGTGAAAGCCATTTTTGGCCAAAAATTTAATGACTTGTACAATAACAAAATATCATTGAGCGTAACAAATTGAAATTCAAATTTAAAAACATCAAAGTCAAAGCCTATTATGACAATAATTAATTTTTTCAATATCTCCAATTCTTCGAAAAAGAATGATAACTTATGATGCATCTTTGAAAAGGTAGAATCTGATTCTATTCAAAACAGAAAGAATCCAATGTAGCGCCTATAAGAAAAAATAAAGTTGATGATGGTGGCCGGAAGACAAAAAGTCGGATAACAAATTTGAAAACACCATTATGTAGCAGGGAAAAAGTGACAATGTGGAAGTACAATTTATTTTCGAATCCTTCGAAAAATAAAGCCAGAAAAAAATAAAAACCATTTTTCGAAATTTCTGTTTTTTTTTTATATCTCCGGATATACTCGGAATTTTCCCAATTGCATATTGTTAGTCAGATAAATTTGCAACTTCGCCCCAATTTAACCATCTTCGTATCTCTCATAGTTTCCGAGATCCCAATCGAGGATCGAATTTGAAACGAGCGAATTTCTTTATCTTTTGGCAAAAACATACAGTGCCTATTCTTGAATGTGTAATTTGTTTGAAAATTAACCAACTATGGCGAGATATATTAATCTATCAAACTTTCCAAATTTTCTTCAAAAATCAGAATGAATGTCAAATGATACACCACCTTATACTTCAAATTTTTCCTTTTCGCGACTCAAAATGTCATCCGTTATTGAAATGTTGCACTGTACTCTATATGTCTAGCAACGAAGTTGTTGAATGAAGCCTCTATGTCTATGTCCTCTTTCAAGGACGAAATATATCTACTGTGACCCTCTGGAAGGGGGTTACCGACAATATTCTGTCATTTTTTCTCGTCTCCTCGATGTGGCATCTTCTCTTTAATTGCAAAGGTCGCACCGATTTCTCTACAATATGGCAACGATTGACCTAGTACTACCTCTTTTGAATTCTACAAATTACTTTCAATGCCAAAGTGTAGCTCAGCTACTATGGAGTTGTTCTACCAAACTCTTGAAGACTTGCTGCTTAGCAGATCTAACTCCTTTGGTAAGCAAGCTTTGAACTAAATTCAGACTTTTACTAATTTCCTCTGTCATCTATAGATCCGCTCTTTCCAAATTCACTATTACTGTTATGGCCCGTATCAGCTCACTGTAATGCATTTTCTATTGGTTAGGAACTTTTCTATTTTCCACTCGTTGGCAGTTTTATTATTGCTGTTTGACTACTGCGGTACATTTACCGGAAATGGTTTTTCAAGCCACCATGCAAGTTCGCGATCAAGCTTCTTAAAGTTCATATTTCATTGAAGTGCATTGTTAGTTCTCACAGTAAAATAACGTCTCAGTAAGTAAGATGCTCGGGGATTTCAGTACAGCGAGAAGTTCCGCTCCTTTGCTCCTGGGATAGGAATATGTGTTTTCGTTAGCTTGTTTTCCAACTCATTTAAAGATTTTTAGCATTCGGAACACCATTGGATGTTGATTTTTGTTATATGGTGGAAGGGTTTGGCGATTCGTCGCAACTCTTTAGATTTTTTTTGTGGAATGTGAAAAGTCTAAGAACACTTTGGATTATCCTTTGGTCTAGGCCAGTTTTTTACAACTTCGATCTTCATTGGTATGATCCTTATTCTTCCTCAACATATTATATGGACAATGACAGGCCATTTCTCACACTGATAACACCTTTCCAAGATTATTAAGGTGATCAATAAACATCCTCCATTACGATTTCAATATCTAGAAAAATCAGGTGAGTTTCCCATGCGAGACATATCAGAACGAGTTCCATCAATCTTTCAGAATAAGCTGGAGCATCACACCATCTAAATGGAAGGATTGAAAGAAACAATTTCCATTTGAAAATAGCTATTATTTGTCCAACTTGAGATGAACATGGGGTTGCTGACTCTCCAATGATACCTTTTCAGAACCCGTCATATTAGTTAGGTATCCCTGGTTTTCATTCGGTGCTGTACTAGGTTTGTAACTCTATGAATAGGTATATCCATAATTCCATATTCACCCATTTTTTCAGATCCAATTCTTTTCTATTTGCACTTTCGTAGTTGGTTACTACATCCACAAGTTCGCAGAGTCTCGACCAGACGTTTTACTTCGATTGAATTTTCTGATATGCGATGTTCAATAACTCTGATAGTTGGAGCGATTCGTCCCATATTCAAGTCTCCAGGTATTTCTTTCAGACTTAACGTCAGAGTTTTTAAAAATCTGAATGTCTTCTTCCACTATTTTTCTCATTTTCGAACTCTTATCAGTACCAAATATACTTCAATGCTCAAATTTTTCTCTTTGACATTCAGAGTGAATTCGTTCTGTTCCATAATCTCGAGACCAAGGATGCACTCATCAATAATTTTGGCTAGCAAGAAAAGATATTTTCGACGATCATTGAACCTATCTCCACATAGGCAAGGTTTTCTTTGTTCTATTTATTCCGTAACCTCTTTCAACCTCAAGTTCATCGGTACTGACTGTACATATTTTCATATCATATTGATCAAAAACCAATGTGAAGGCTCCTGCGCCATCTTTATGGTGTCAAAAACCTGTTATTCATTCTTTAAACTTGGTCGTTTTCTTTGGACTACAACAACCCCTTTGAAGATATCGCGTTTTTCCTCAATTATAAAAATATTTCTTTGTCAAGGTCTCTTTTCTCAACCGATGAGCTTAACGTACAGATGGTCTCCTAGAGTTTATTGACCTGTTTCAGCAATTTGGACTTTCCACTGTTTGTCACCATTATCAACATCGCTATCACTATTTCCGAAACGTTTTTCGCAGCTTTGAGCTCCAGAGCAGCTATCAAAACAGTATTTATCGCAAGATATCGACCTAACTATGAGATTTTCTGAATCTGTCAGTAATATATTTTTAAAGTCGATAACGTATTAACATGAAATTCAAATTGAATTAAAACATTATTAATACAGCCAGCACCTAATTCGTTTAATTTATATACCTCAGCACTCTTAAAAAAAATTAGCAGTAGGGTTACAGTTTTCATATTTCATATTACGTGCATCCTACTCTACTTGACTTTTCTTGTGCTATATCTTTGTGTGGAATGTTAGGTTTTTGGAAGTACAGCCATTTTTATGAATATTATTATGACTAGTATATGTACTCTCCCATTTCATTTTCAGGTGAACACCTCACAACCACCACAACAGAAATAACATCGTCTACTCAATTTGTGCCAACACCCAGTGTCTGGAATTCGTCAACAATTACTGTATTTTTATCAGGGAAAAATGCATATGAATACCAAAAGGAAGAAGTCATCAATAAGTTCAGAGATGATCTACGGAAAATGGCCACAGAATACTGTTCCGATCAGAACTTCCATCTTGCCGAGAAAATAACGTAAATATTATAGAACAACGAGAATTTTATTCACCACAAATACTGCTCCTATATAAATCAGAACTGCCAGACACTTTTGGTCGCGATTTCACCAGCTGAATTGGCATCATCAGGCAGTGAACTTTACTAATACATTAACTTCCGTTTTGCTTTTTTATATCATACAGGTAACCCCAAATAAACCAGTTCAATTAAGTATAATTCACACGAATTTAAAAGAAAATAAAGGATATAAGGTTGTAAGGGGGAGAGACTTCAGTATTATTTTCAGTATTTGCCGTTGTTTTCAAATCACTCTGTACCATGAACTATCTGTACCAAAAACTGTCGGTCTACGTGGTGAAGCAAACGAAAAATACATCTCACACAAATCCATGGAACACATAACACTGCCACCTTTATATCGAGTGGTCCAACGAGAAGTATGTACCTTGCTTTTCTCCTTTTTTTGTAACTTAACGCAAAAATGCTGGGACAGGTCAATTTTGCTTTTGAGAGGGACACATTTCAGATGTATTTTTCTACCTGTGCCTTCAACCCCCTAGTGAGGGTGAG
>WOGO01000938.1:0-20095 GCA_015342085.1 Leptinotarsa defecta | reverse complement strand
ACTTTATATATGGATGTTTTCCTATGTTTTTACCACTTTTATTTGTAACTAACGTTACTGCACTTTCGTCCCATAAAGACATTTTTAATCGAATACAATGATTTGAAAAGTTTATTGTATTCCTTTGAATGTTTTATCTGCTTTTGGTTTTTTTCCGGAAAATATAGCAATCTATGAAAACCAATCATTTTCAGATAATCTACCTTACACAAAATAATGCTACAATATACATCAGTGGCTTCCTTTTTTTGATAAATTATATTACCTAAACTGTGTCACTGGACTAAATAATATGTATCTAATTGAGAAGAATTTTTTCACAATATTTCAAGTCCCTTCATCTTGGAAACATTGCTATTTTTGGCTTTTTCTCTATAAAATTATCTTCTTAACACGACCTAACATTTCTTCAACCTATAATTAGAAAACACTCTATATATTGACTTTGCGATCCGCTCCGGCTTCGCATAGGTAGCAGAGCATAAACCTACATTTTTTTCAGTCATAGTAATTCATCCGCTTATAACCGACCGTATTCACCTATGTAGATTTCCAATAACTACATATATTATCATTTTTTTAACATAAAAATGGGTAAAGTAGGCTATCTTCAAATTATATAGACATATGCCATCATGGAACTTTTTGTGGACCCATAGAAGAAAAAATTTTTATCATCAATCAATTTACACAAATCTTTGATGAAATACTAGTATATCGCCCTATCCATTGGTGAAAACCGTACGAAAATTCGTTCGGTGTGTTTATCGCATATAATATGAAATGATGACGACTTTTTTGTCAAAAACCTTTCTCTAAACAAAACGCAATCATGTGTTTCACGCTGAAAGCTTTCCTATGCAATTAGAATTCATGGACACCGTCAATGAATTTTACATAACGCATCTCATAAATATTCAAACAGCTTTTCATTGAGCCTTCGAAAACACCTAATCGATTCTCGTTCATGCATCACACCTCATAAATAATGCAAAGTTTGTATCGCAACGCAGTTTTAAATTTGATTGAATTCATTTTGATTTAAATCATAATGCTTATTGTAATAGTTGAGTGTATCGCGTTCAGTTGTTTATTACATCATATTTTTTGGCGAAATTGGGTTGATCAAATAACTATTCGCTATTCAAATATGATGCGTGATATAATGTACGAGGATATAGCTAGCCTAAAACGATTCCATGCTTTGAAGAATAACACAGAGTTGATCAATAATTACAAAATTATAATATAAAGCCATCCATCATTGAGAACCTGCATTTGGAGTGGTAGGCAGATTCACGACAAAAATACTTATTGCTTCGTGTTACATCTTGGTGTTGTCGAGGTAGATCTATTGTTGTTTGTTCAACTTCATTTCTCATAATTAAGAACTAGGGACTGTATCTTTCAGTAAGTTATTCGCCATCTCTCATTCGCATATTCACAATTGTGTCTAAAAGTCGTTTCAGTCTTGCATTTGGTGCTGATCTTGAGTTCTGGAGAATTTTGACAAACGATAAGTTCACACACTGTAATAAGGAATAAGAGCCATAAAGGTAATTATGAAAATGTTGTATTGATCACGTGCAAGCTGAGGTTCCTTTCTCGAATTGGCCGTATATTAGTTGCACTGTTGTCAATGTTGTACTAGCAATTGAAACAATATATCTTCCTAAAAAAGAATCGCATCTGGACCTGCGTCAACCTGTGAGTGTGTGGATATTTCCACACATAGCTTATCATGCCTAGAAATTATTAATTTTCTGTTGGATTTTCTGGTATTTCAGTTTGACAATACTATATATTTCGTTTGAATCAGGATGTATTCCTCGATTTGAGAACAAATATTCAACAAAATTTATTTTGGAAATCTTATGAAGAATTTTTTTGGTTATTTATCAGAATATTTTTCTGAAATATTCGTAAAATCTGCAAAGCATTATTATGACGTTATTTGTTTTACCAAAAATCAAGATTATTACAAAACTGAGTATTTTGTATCTGTACAATCCTAGATGCGTTATGAGAATGTTGTGATGTATCTTAATTTAACATCTAACGATACCTGATGAATGATATCCATCTTTTAAATCTATCTTGCTAAACATTTGAATCCTTTCAGTTCAGTAATAACCTGATTAATTGGATTATTATGTTTTAGTACAATAACTATTGGTGATACCTATGGAGTTCAACCTGAACCTTTTTCAATTATTCCTTATTCTTTCAAACGAAATATTACTTTCTCGAGTTTTTCTCTGATGTGAAATGGTATTCGTCTATGCTTCTGGTTCTATATTTTTATGCAAATAAATACTTGTGTGTGCCAGATTACCTACTCCTCTCGTTATGTGTGGGTAATGTTTTCCGGCATGGCTTTCAATTATTGTAATCTGATCTGAATTCTGAATAGTTTGTTGATATAGATAGAATATTTGAACTATCAATGACTGGTAATCTAGATTCCAAGTTGGCCTCCACTACGATTATATCTAACTGAATGATAGTGTTTTTGTGCTCAAATAATGATTCAAATTTTTCAGTAACATCTAACTGTCTTGATTGATAATATTGAAAAATTTTGCTATTATCAGAGTATGAAGGTTGTGAAAAATTCTGTCTATATTTTTGTTCCGATATTGAGTTTACAAATGTACCAGATTCATTTGAAAATTCAATTGATCCAAAATCAATGGGGATTTCTGAAAGTGATTTGTTTCTGTGTATTATGTTGAACGAATCGTCTGATTCACTTTCTTTTTATTGTGTGGTGCCATTGACATTACTTGTTGAAGATCCTGTTTGACGGGTTGAATGTTGTTTTGAATACTGCTTTTTAGTCATTGTGTTCTCACGTTGTCGATGGTTGATTTGATAAGATGTGGTAGTGGCTAATCTGTGTTGTTGTGCTGCTAAACAGACATCGGCGAAATGACCTTGTTTCGCACAAAACTGATATGTTACTACATGCAAAGTGTATCCACAATTTCGACATATTTTGTTTTTGTTACTATTAATTGTTGAGGGGTTGTTTTTGTTAAAATTGAGATTTTTATTTCTGTAATTGTTGGTAGATCGTATTTTATCAACTGACTATTTTGTGTTTTACATTTCATGAACCTGTTTTTCCGTGACCCCGCAAACCTTCGCTTGAGTCAAAACTTGCAATACGGATTATCTGTCATTGTATATCTTTCTAATTTCTATGAAATCGTGCCTTGAATCAATTGTGATTACATTTTTCTGAAACGCTCAGGAAAACTACAATTTGCACTCAATTTGAATGTACAAGAATAGTATCTATTATTTCTGATGGAGTTTGTTAGGCTTGAGGAAAATTGTATGTTTCAAACTCCACATCAATTTGTGGTGTGAAGTGTGTATCTAGATTAGGCTTACATATCTCGTATCTAGATTTAACAACTGAGGTGTTTGTCGTAGGGTAAGTTTGAAGTGCTGGTCGGGTAGTGTATTGAAAATATCAAATACTTATTCACTTATACACTGAAAAGGTATATCCTGTTTTCAGTCATCACTTATTATTCTCGATGCAATGGAAAACTTGTCAAAACGCTTGATCCATTTCTGCCATCTAACTCCTAAATTCCTACCATGCATATTGAATATCTCAATAGTCCCAATTACATTGCCTATCGTAGTATTTCGTGAAACTCTTCCGTCGCCAAAATGTGGTTGTTGCCGTGGTGAATATATTGTGGTTATTGTAACTAAGTGTCAAGTCACATAAAGGACAATCGACCAGTAGAATTACATTATCTTAAGTTGACCTGGTAAATTATACACTTGATGGGTAGAATTTGGAAGGTCTGGTGTAAAACAAATCTATTGAAAGCACTTTTTCCTTACCAGAACAATAATACTATCTCTCGACGCGCGCTCCGATGAAAAAGTCACTGTCATCATGAGATGACTAATACCACTTTTCTAACGACTATGCTAATGTTCACATACGTATCTAGACGAATCATAACCTAACATAATGAGAATAATTGAATTGGTGTCTCGAAAGTTTGTCTGTTGCAATGTTTTTTATTTTCAACACAAAGAAACTATTTTTTGAGCCCTGAAGAATTGAATTCGAAACGTCGGCAAAAAAACTATTGTTTTTTAAGAATTGATACTGATCACTAAACTAGTTAACTTAATTCCTAACGTTATTTGTTACCGGACTGATATCTGATCTTCACCTGTATTCTACCTGTGAATACTTTGAAGTGCTAAAATATGCCTGTTAAGTATGAGACTTTTGTCAATCCACTTTTTTCGATATCTGAACTTTCGAGGGCAGCTAACGATTTCTTGACATGTACCGGTGTTGAGTATTCTTCAATTATTCTGTAGTCGTTTTCTATAGCATATATAGCAAAACTGGACTTCTCTGGTCCATAAAATTGAATATGTGAAACACGTTTCTTATAGAGGGCTACTACACTCCGCTCAGTTTGGCCGACACACTGTTTATCGCAATCCTTACAGTTTATTCAGTAGTTTTCCTCTACATTCAAATTTGAATAGAATGGGCTACATTTTAAAAAGAGATCAATTTTTGGGAAAGAAAAGTTTTGGATTTCTACTTCTCCATCTTAATACAAAGAAATGTGGGAATCTTCCAAAAAAAGAAAAAGCACTCAACTTTACAAGTTAAAATAAAAAGTATTTTTTCTTACCTATAATTCAGTGTTCAGGTACATATATTTTTAAATGAAGACGGAAAAGTAGAGATAAAAACTTTTCTTTCATATAAATTTCAAATTTTGTCTAGAATTTTTGAAGACACTTTCCAAATTTTCTCTTCCTAATCAACTTATTCACTATGTTTGAAGGATACTCGTTACTTTCAGCTATATCTATCGAGCTATCTCTTTTCGACAATGTAACCAGCCTGTCGATAAAAATATTTAGTTATATTTTGTTGAAGGCAATGGTTTAATCTGATAGGAATATATCTGAAAGTGCTAGTATTCTTCCTATATACATCAAATTCGAAATCCCTTTCAGATTTTCGTTTAACTAGAACTCTATATTCAGGAAACATTTCCGAAATGTGTTTATAATTAATAATGATGTCATTAGCGATCAATGATCGTATGCGACCGTAATTTGAAAAGTCATATTCCAAGCTTAAAAAGAAGTAGATGAACATTTCTTTAAAAAAATCGATCAAGAAGGATAGTTTCTGTGACATGATTTCATCATAACTTTCGAACTGGGCTGAAGAGTATCAGGCACTGAATTTTTCAAATAAATGCGTCCTCATTTCACTTCGATTTGGACGTGGCAAAAATGTTTTCGAAATGAATCCCGAATGTCTGAATGTTAATCAGGAGTGTAGAAGGATGGCGACTGATCTGTGATCGAACTGAAAATGATACATTTATTTGAAAATGATAATGCCGTATTGTTAGTGTGGATGAAATATGAGTATACTTATTTTCAACAAAAACGAAGCTACAATTTATAGAAGAGCAACAGTCTGGTACTCCCAAGGCCTGAAAATTTCTTATTTAAGCTGACGTGAAATTTTTCGCTTCAGTTTTGGCAGTGCTGAGGGATAAACATAATAGATCATTTGTGAAAGAGTAAAACAATAACTTTAGAATACTATTCGATGTTACTGAATTCTTTACAGTATAAATTATAGAAGAAAACACGGAAAGTTGTACAACGATATTTTGTTTTTATAGGCGATGCTCCTGCATACAAATCGCATATTGCTATGCAGACAATTTGTGATTCAGGGTTTGAATTACTTGAACACTCCGGTTATTCACCAGATCTCAATCTGTCCAACTACTTTCCCTTTTCTCAACTGAAAAACCTCCTAATAGTTGTTTTTTTTTTCAACAATGAGGTAATAGAAATTTAATAGGCCGGGTTTGTAGAGCGAGATACACATTTTTGACCTTTATATGCATTATGCGTTCCTTGTCATTAATGCATCCAATCAAAAGAAGAATATATTGAATAATAAAATATTTTGACTTACAAATTTTGTTTGCTTTCATACATAGATGGCAATGAATTTTTCAATAACTCTCGTACTTCTTCAACGTGGTAACGTTCGAAAATTTTTTCAAGAAACTGACATTGACAGTAGAGGATCACAGTTTTGATGAAATTATTGAAATATATTTTACTGATGACCAGATTTTTTTTATAATTCTCTTCAACGTCTAGGATTTTTGTATTTTCACAATCAATACTATGTTGCATTTTTAAAATATTATAAGTAAGTGTCCAACATTCTCTTTGGAGTTGACGATCACATTTATGTAAAGCGATTCATGATTTTAGCCAACATATTTTCCTCCACAATTCAAACAACGAATATAAATTGAGTTAGATTTCATTGAAATTCCTTCTTTTCTCTTTTGGATGGTCTCTCTGTGAAGGTTTTTCGTTTGTGTTTTTCTAGTACTCTTTATATTTTTGGAAGATTCATTTCGCATTCTGGTTCTGTACCAGATTTTTGTACCTGTACAGGTGCTTCAGGGCCTATAAATGGAGTTAGGGATCCGTGTCTGGCACGCTTGTCAGGTCTTTCATTGCCCATGATACTTGAATGTTCCTGCACCCAGAATATAATCAATCTATTCCTGTACCGTTTTAAAGCAAGGAGGAGGTGAAGCAATTTGTAGTGACTTCATAATTACATATTTTGGTTACAGGTGAAAATTACGAAGAACATAAAAAAGTTATCCATTGCTGATAGAAGTGTGTTTACATACTTATTCAGCAGCTTCAAAAGCAAATACGGAATTGAAATCCTTTCTTTCAGGAACGTTGAAATTTCTTCTTCTCAACACAAGGACTATTTGAAGCCGTTGTACAACTTTTCAAAAAAATTTGAAGAAGAAATGCGATTTGCGCAAACATTACGAGAAAGTTGGTTTCTTCACCGTACCAGTCCACTTTGACCCAGATAATGAAAAAAAAAATTAACTGCTGAAGCCTTCCAATTTTCTCTAAATGCGCCAATATCACATATTTATTACCAAATTTTCATTCGCAAGTAAAAAAAGAGTGAAACATATTTTCTCATAGCTATATAGTACATACACAGAACATAACCCATTATCATCAATTTTTGGCGAAAAACTGGACTTGTAATTTTTGCGCCTTAAAATATGGGCACAAATTTTGTAGTCGTGTCGAGCAGAAATAATTATGTAAATTTTTTATCAAGGTTGGCAACCACAAAAGACCGAGAAGATCTGGATGATAGTTTCGATATAATGTAGCTTACTTGAATTATGTTAACAACTGAAATTTTTCAATCAATGCGAGGCTAGGAAATGTTCGAAGTGGTGGTACCAGCTATGTTGGAAAACTCTATTTCAACTGAATCAACTGAACTTTACAGTACAAACGTGAGTGTAGTAAACAAGAAACCTGCAGCACGTTCCTGTATATCATCAAAAATAGTCATAAAGATCTGGCTGGATTGTTTGGAAATGGCCCCAGCAGAACTGCAGCTGATTTTTTGACCCTGTTTTCGAAAATTTTTATAGTACTTGACACCTCGACACGTGTTTCGATCACCAAGTTATCATCTTCAAAGAGGAAGATTAAAACTAAGAACTAGTGCAATGAATAACGATGACGGACCTATACCAAAGAGCATACTATATAGCTTGTTGAAATAAAATAAAATAATGTTGTTGGGTTTACTGATTACTACATAAGGACACATTGCAAAAATTAATTTGGATAGGCAATATTGTGAAATTAATTTTTATATAGCTGAAAATTGTTTTATATAAACATATATTGTAAAATAATAGATAGGGCAAAATTGTAAAATCAATTTAGGTTGGTATACCTGTATGGTTGGTACGCCTGGATGGTTCACCTGAATGAGTTACCTTTATAGCATAAATAGAATTAGCCGCACTAGTTCTTAATTTCAATCTTCCTCTTTGAAGATGATCAATTGGTGATCGAAATACATGTCGAGGTGTTGAAAATATCCACAAATGGATTCGCCGAGAGCTCTATCAAAATTCTGAAAGACATGACATACAAATGCTTGTTTAGGAACAAAACTTTAGTTTTTTTTTTGCTTCAACTAGCTTTTCCTAATATGACTAATAACCAGTCCGTGCAGAGCTTATTGTTAAGATCGACTGTATTGCCAAACATGCGCCAAACTAACTTACTGTTATAAGGAAAGAAGTATATCTGAGGCACCAGTCAATTTAATAATAACACTGGTGATCTTCAAACATGAATCCACCTCTGACATAAGCACCAAGATCTTACGAAGGTTCGAAATACATGAACACTTAAATAATATTCATGCAGTCATGATTCACTGTGGTTCTGGCGTTAAATTTAGTCATTATTACGTCTTGGTCAAAGACGAAACGGACTGGTTTAACTGACGATAGTCGTGTTACGAGGTGTTCTGGCGATGTACTGAATTTATTGGA
Organism: Leptinotarsa defecta; assembly: GCA_015342085.1. NCBI lineage: Eukaryota > Metazoa > Arthropoda > Insecta > Coleoptera > Chrysomelidae > Leptinotarsa > Leptinotarsa defecta. The sequence goes on along the minus strand of WOGO01000938.1, from coordinate 11,642 downwards.
ACCTCTGGAGACACCCACCATTTTGTTTTATGAGAGAGAAGATATTGGCAGATCAAGATCTTCAGGTGATATGGTGCTGCAGGTTTTTTCGGGCTTTCCTGCAGCTGAAAAAGCAAATGCGCCACTGGAATCAATGAAGTCGCCCCGGAGGGCCAATTAATTTTTATTGTTGTTTTATAATATGTTTCATTGAAAGTTATATTATTCTCAAACTTCAGATTATGACTGGATAATTGTTTTTCATTCCAGTATGTTAATACTACCTTATCGCAAAAAAACGTCTTCTGAATTTTTTACAGGATATACTGTGCAAACAAATTTCTACTAATTATAACCTTCAACGTTACAATATTCCTGAGGGTGAGGTGTCACCCGTGGTGGTGAGAGTCTTCTGAAAGACGCCTCTTTCTGAAGTATGTATCCTTAATGCTGTTTTTTAAGGACAAAACCCAATCATTACAGGAAAATCCTTGAGGCGCTTGTAGAGCGTTGCCTGTATGAAAGTAGTGATATATGAGTCTGAGTCCACTCATTATCACAAACGGAACCTATGAGACTTTTTCTCTTTAGCTACTCGTGGGACCCCTTATGTAACGAAAACCTCGAACCTGAGTCTACAGAAGAGATGGAAGTTCACTTCCCCTTCAAAGGGGATTATTTCATATAAAGAAGTTCAGCACAAACTTTACGCCTGCTACGACGCGAACCAGATCAAGTTTCAGCATAGCATTTTGCAGAGTCTCAATACTGCAAACTGATCGATAGGAAGTTGCCATTCTTTGGTTGAGTTCGACAAGGTGTGAGCCACAGTAAACCCCAGCGGGTCACAGTGGTGAGTTGAATAAATTCACTCACTTTAGACTTATCTACCTACCTAGCTCCAACACAAAAATAATCCTTCATCATCTCTGAAGAAAATCAGTTTCGCCACCATAAGTATCATCAAGCAAACAGATTATATTGCAGTTCGATGTAAATAATTTAGTATAGGTCTATGACTACACTGGTGTGAGGGGGTAGTTTTTGGAATCTACGAGCTTTGCTTCGTTTTGCTAACAAGGGGATGGGGGGTAAATAATTATTTATAATAAATATGTTTACGTAATACTTGAACGGCCACTCAGATAGTAAATCGAAGGTTTGATTGATTTCAAGATCTGTTATGAATATGAATGAACCAGACTTGAATGTAATAAGTGTAAATAAGAGTATCGAATGCCTCGAAACTTCTCAGTGGGGTATATTCCTGGAAAAACAAGTTAACATAGAATGGACGCTACGTCGTAACGAAATTCAATAAAACAGAAAGACTAAGACCAAATAATCGATTCTATTTTTCGATTTTCATTATTTTGATGAATTTGTTTTCATTTCAGAAGAAAACCTATCCGATTGTTGTTCAGTTAATATTGTGATTAATCGATTTGTAAATTGAGATCATTTCATACTACAAAAATTATTTTCGTTTATCAATTGACGTTCTTATTGTTTTGAACTCCATATATTTTTTTTTATTTTCTAATGAATATTTGATATTATTCCTTTCACGACTAACTCATCCGAATATTTCTACCCAGTTATTCATTAGTATTTGCAATACTTTTGATGTTTCATTCATTTCAATTCCATTTTACATTCATAAATCAACACCTTTTTGAACAATGAAGTTGGAAGTTGCATTTTTATATCATAGCAGAAGATCCAAAAAATTATTGCTAAGGACGTAGAAGGGATTTAAATACGTATAGCAAATCCGAGGAAAATTATTTTTCTGTTTAAGAAACTTGATTTTTCAAATCACAAAAATTGCTGCCTAAATTTCACTCTCAATAAAGTTGTCTTTTTTTATGCATTTTCATACCCACTTATCTGTCATAAGTAAAAAACCTAAAAATGTGTGGGTATAAATTGGAAAAATATTTTGTTACGTGGATACTTGATCCATTTCGAAATCCTCTGACATAAATTCACTTATAAATCCACATCTAAAGATTAGAGAAAAAATAACCCTTCAAAGGAAGTATTGAAGAAATGTCAACGTTTAAAGAGACATAATTTGTCGGAATTTATTCATTAGACTCCACCAAATAATGAAAAATAAATATTTTACAACTCAACGTAGAATTTCACAGAAATAAATGTTTGATTTTGAGCAGAATTTGCGGCTTGATCAATGAATAATTGAGGAAGAATAAGCTAGTGGGCCACCAAGATGAGCTAAGGCTGGTGCTGCGGGGGCAGCATATGCTACTGGTGAGGCAGTTTTGGCAATTGGTGCAGCATAGGCAAGTGGTGCAGGCGCGGCGTAAGTGATTGGTGAAACTACTTTTGCGATAGCGGGGGCGGCTACTACTGCCTTAGCGACGAGTGGCTCTTTACGAACTACGGCATTGAATCCGTTGACAGGATCGGCGGTGTAATCGACGGTTCTGCGTGTACCATCTGGATCGGTCAAGGAGTAGGATCCTGAGGAACAACATATATGTATTTGAGGAAAGTACTGAAAGTTATGTTTATTTGAGAATTTTTCTTCTTACAAATTAATGAGTTATTGAAATTACATTTCTTTCCTTTGATAAACTCTAAAATATTCAAAGTAGTCACCTTATATCTCTTTTGAATTTGAATATGGTCTTTGATTCTATATGAATGTTAACACCAATATATATTATCAAATTTGAAGAATCTTTCTGGAATAATGAAACTGAAGCTTAAACTGAGCTGGAGATTATTACACAAGTCATTCAATGAATTCATAACACTTCAAATTCAAGAACAGCATGTAAAGGATTTGATTGATTTTATCATTTCCAAACTATTCATACATTACATAATATTCAAGAAACACTTTATTGTGAGATTTTCACTAAACAGTTTTTCACGTGTTTGCTATACAATACTCTCCTTCTTCAGGCGTGTCTGTACTTATCGGTCGATTTCATCACACATCACATCAAGTGGATTGAAACTTTCATAAATTTCATGAAGCTATCCATGAAACATATTCGACTCTAGTTTGAGAGAGAAATAGTATAATAATTAGTATGAGAGAGATCATATTTCAGTGGAATTATCGATAATGAAATGAAATCAAGTTTAAATTGAAAGGGTTATATTTTTAGGAGTGAATCATTTTTGGGGAAAAAGTTTTTGGCTTTCTACTACTCCATCTTGATGCAAAAAAATTGTGGGAATCTTCCGAAGAAAGGAAGGAAGGAAGGCTATATTAGATGTAGAATGTCATTTAACTAATCATGATTTGTCATCCAAAATGAAAGTTTTGCCAAATTTTATCCATTCGCAAAATTTTACCCAAATTGATATACGCACATCCATATTCATTGCAAGTTGAATGAAATTCATAGAAAATGTAATGATATGAAACAATTAGGATGCGAAGGGTCCGGAGGTACCCAGCTTGCAGAATTACTGTCATTGTCTCATTCAATGCGTAAATCAGATGATAATGTAATATTGCGGATATTTAGTATGTGATTGAATTGGCCGATACTTGATAAGAATTTATAACGTACTCATATTCGTATAATATATATAAGCTCTTGAGAAAGCTATCGTTAAGCTAAAAATGTGTTACGATCGTTACTGTTTTGCAAAGTGTCCAGTGAAAATCTCACATTGAAGTGTAATTTGAATATTTATTCAGTACCTTGAACTGCATCTCCATTTCTCGTTTCACTCTGGCTCTTGCTGTCACCTGTCAAACTGTCCTGAACATCATATGCGTAACTGTACTGTGGGTTGGGGTCATATTCTTCGGAAACAACGGCTTTTGCAATAGGTGCAGCAACCGCAACGGGAGCGCCTATTCTGGCAATAGGGGCAGCTACTTGAGCTACTGGTGCAGCATAGGCCAATGGAGCGGCAACTCTAGCTATGGGTGCAGCGTAAGATAGAGGAGCCGCTAGAGGGGTAGCTAGAGGGGCTCCAATAATGCCGGCATGAGCAGCTGATAGTGCTGCCGCAAAAACGACGATCTAGAAATGAAAATATTTCCATCAATTTCACATACAAACGATTATATAACTTTGTCATTTCTACTACACAAGCGGCAAAGTTTCCAGTTAGATCAAATATATAATATTGCATTTCTAGCCATTACTTGGTTTGAAAACTATATGCATGGAAGACAACACTTTGTAGAGATTGACAAAAAAAAAATCATTCGAATAATATTACTCATAAGGTTACCCCAAGCTGACATCTCCTTATTCATTTTCCGAATCTGAGAATATCGTTAATATTATTCGCAAATGATTCCATGGATAAAATCCGAGAATATAAAAACTTTTTCGGCTTCCTACTTTCTATATGAATATGATAATAGTATATTGAATTGCAGACTTCATACTTTAATATATTCGTATTTGGATATTGAAAAATGATCAGTCGGCCATGAAGCATATGCAGGTATCAAAAAAATGGAGTTTGAGAAATATTATCAGCACCTAATAACCCTTTCTATATTTAAAACTAATTGTATCAAAATGTGTTCATTCATTCAGTCTATAATGAATTGAGCTCAACCTTCCAATTTCTTTTTAATGCAATATTCACAACCAAAACACAAATTTGTGAAATATTATGTACAATGACTCCTGATATTAATTTTGAAAAAAAAGTATTATTTTTTGAAAGTGTATCAATATTATAATTCGTTTTTGAGATAGAGATGGAGCACTAACATCACAAATTCTAAATCTAGTTGATAATTCAAATGAAAATATTTGAACTACTTCTCCATTACCTGTAATAAAATTAAATAAGGGAATATCATTGTGTGACGCTAAAAAATTCAATCTTCCGGAACAAACCAAATTTCAACAAATATTTAGTTGATGGGTCAAAGAAGTTAAAACCAAATCTGACAGCAACAACTTTAACCAACTCACTTTCCTGATCTTTCAGAAATATTTCTTCGAATTTATTTTTTTCAGAACTGAAAGTAATTTAATCGATATTGTAAGTACGTTTTTGGATACCACACTATTATTAAATCACCGTCTGGTTACAAAAAGAACACAAAATATTTATGTATACAAATATTCAGATCAACTGATATTCTATATTTCAACAGAGAATTCTACACATATATTGAATTTTGACGATATTAATGAAATGAGTATGAAAGAAACAAAAAATAAAACTGAGGTAGGTGGATTATATAATGATGAATGAACACAAGAATATGACAATGTTATGAGTTCGGATCAAACACGTTTAAAATCAAGCCAAATTCTCGTTATCCAGAGAATGGATAAGAAATTCTTTTGATATAAAAAAGTGTCGAGTTCATTCGTTGAACCCTTTCCCATAGAAAATATCAAATTTGCTTTCGAAATAGATGGGAAAAACTTTCAATAGAAGGGATTATTCAAAAGTTGGATATATCTCTTTATCCATATTCCTTTCAGACGGAGAAGCGTTCCTGTGCTCATTAAGTGATCATTTTTTCATTCCGGAACCATTTTCCATTCTAGGAAATTGAAAACAATATCGTTGAAAACAATGTTTTCTTGAATTGAAAATATACATACCTTCAAAGACATGTTGTTCACTGAGCGAATCGACTCGGATATAACTACAAGAGGATCATTTCGGCCTTATATAATCAATTCCTCGAAATCAGTTTACCTCAATTTCGTACATTCGCCACGAAAACCGGTGCGGGTGAGTTTCTCAATGTTGACCACGCCTGAAATTTGCTCTGAAATCGGGTGAATATAGAGTAGTTGCATGGTCAAGAAAGTACGGAAGAATGGATTGAAATAAACTTCTCAGATGTAAATTAAAAAAAAAATTGAATAGTCAAATACAAATAAGATATACTTTTCATGTAGACTTTATTATTCATCCTTTACAATTCGAAAATAAATATATATCAGAACTATATAAGAAGGAAAGAAAACCAAATATCTATTCGTCACGTAAATGAATGTTTTCTTAGAGAATACCGTGAATTTCATTCTAGTACGGAAGCTGAGTTCAAAGATAGATGAATTGAAGTTAATTTCAAATATTTCAGTGAAGGTAGAAAAAGATATTTTCCATGAAAAGGATATGATATGCCTAGATGCGATTCAAGATATCCGGACTTTATTGTTCAGAAAAAATTAGTAAAATTTCCAAAATACTAGTTGAATAGTTAGCAACGATTTGAAAAAATAAAAAGGAATAAACAATTACAACTGGCATTGCACAGGATATTGCAGACACTCATTTAGTGGTACGTGGCATGAATACAACGATTCATACGTGTCCCCAATTTCACCAAAATCGCCTGTGAGTGACGAGGCGTGTGTCCTGTTCTATGAACAGAAGGGAACGAATCAGCACCTTTGAGGTGATTTTTTTCTTCTTTTTTTTTATAAACTTGATTCTGTGAAGCGATTTGTATTTCATGATTGTTTCGAGAAAAATTTTCAGGAAGATTGGTATCAAATATAAAACTATATGAACATCACTCACACACATCCGTGTGAGTGACTCTGTCAAACGCGGAAAATCTCATCTGATACGCGGTGAGGAAGGCACAGATTACGTGCTCTGCTACCAGCCCCTGAATTTCCTTGTGAAAAAATCCCTCCTTCAAAGTTAACAGACCATTGTATATTTTTCTTTCAATCTAGTGAGGAACTGGTCGGCAGTCAGTCCGCCATTACCTTCGTCAGTTAGGTGACGTAGGTCTCCTATTACTCATATCAGAGAATCACCCCCACATGGCTGCAGGGTATAAACTGCACTTATCACCAAGGGACTGTAGCGATCCAGACCCAAATGTCATACTGAAGATATTCCAGTTGAATAGTCGATATTGAGGTTAACGAATATTCAAGATGCAAGATTCCTACCTTGATACCTTCACATTTGAAGACAACAATATCTCACGGTATATTAGATCCAGCCACATAGGGCTACTTCACCTCGTTATTGGGTAAATAATCATTCGATCTACTGCTGTCCTTCTAAGTAGGAGATTGTTTCATTTTCTGCTTTGGCTGGGCAAGAATTTGGTGCAGGAATCTTCAGGAGGCGCTAATCCGCTTTGTAGTTTCACCATCTGTTCAAAACCAACAGAACTTCCAAACACCAGAACTGAAACACTTCTCCTGTAGCTTGTTTTCCCATCTAAGTTGGCATTTTCAGGAGACGACTGATTGGGATAACTGATCAGGAGCAGTCTTTGTGATGTAATGTTTGGAAACTTTGGTGTTATAATAAATATATCACTGGAGTTTTTTTCCCAACATTGAACCGTTATTTTAACACCTCGATACGTGTTTCGATCACCAAATGGAAGATCTTTCTCTTAAAGATGATCACTTTGTTATCGAAACACGTGTCGAAGTGTTAAAATAACGGTTTGGTGTTGGGGAAAAAACTCTAGTGATTTTCAGGAACAGTCTTGTATTGGATTCATTCCTCGACAGAGGTTCTAGTTCTACCTTTCACTCACTAATGCAGTTTATTGTTGTGAAAATTTTATAGTAAACTATACAACAGAGGTTCAATTCACAAATGTTCAATTACTTATTTGGCGCTAAGCATCATCTTTATCCATTCTTTGTATGGACGTGTTTAACCCAGACAGCTTTTTTCTAATAACTATAGTTATTGTCACATATAATACCAGAAATGTTTGTAATATTTACTATATTTCTCTTGAATATTGCTATACAGTTTTCTCCGTGTAACCTTTCCTGAAAAAAAATTCTCTCCGATTTGAACAGAAGTATTTTGTCCATACGTTAAAGTAAAAGATTTAGTGAATGATTACAGAATCATGAAAATTACCAGTGAAAGCACCGTCTGTTGTATACAATGAATTTTTGTATATGTTATTAGTTTCGATGTTAAAGGCCTGATTTCATATTGACAAAAATCTTCACTATTTCAATGAAAAATTGTAAGGAACTATGGAAAATTAATAATACTCATATGAATGTAACACCTGGTAACGTGATGAGAGTGTGTTAACGCATCATTAGTCAAGTTCTACTTATTCTAAGAACACAAGCACACATTTTTGAATGAGCGACTTTTGAAATAGGTGAAACTGGTTTTCAGCAGACAAAAGCACACCTCCTGTACTAAACGTATGATGTCCGTTTTCACTCTCGAAGACTAATCAACCGATGCGGTTTAAAACCAATTTAAATTCAAATAGTCGATGACAATGAAACTCAATCAGTGAACCCAATCACAATGTAGAATCTCGTGAAAAGTGGTCCAAATAGTTCCAGGCAATAATCAAAAACATATTTCAACAAAATAGGTTTTTTAAATAGATTTTTATTCAGATTAAAATTCGATGAGAACTTGAGATCCCTTCGAAATGAAGACTGGAAGCTAATGTAGAGATAAAATATCAACACCATTTTAACTGTAGTATACAGGGTGTTCCTTAATGAAATTCTTCTATTTGGAGAAGTTGTTTTTGGGAGCATTTTCATATTTTCTCAAGTACTATATCATTCTTGCCAGTCATTTTCGTGCAGAATTTGCACTGAATTATTCCATTTGCATTGAGTTACTAACTATAATATTAAAACACTACAAATATTCGAAAGAGAAAAACTGATTAAAAATAAAACTCATTTTAATGTTTGTAGGGATTCGTTGGTAAATGTTTTCCCAAGTATAAACCAAGATTTATTTCTTCATGATTTACTTGAACAATTTTAGGAGTTGGAAAACTGTTTCTGTTCCATATAAATAATCAGTATGAATTCATCAGAACTTCGATAATATTAACACGGTAGGAAGAAAAGGTATCAATTATTTTGACAAATTAAATATATAACTCGTTTTTCATATAATGTTTGATACACCCGTGTGCCTCAGTTCAGAAGTTGAATGAACCCATATTCTCCAGTTCAGTTAATTTTTCTCTCTAGTAGTGGCGTCAGGCTCTAATGCTTGAAGGTTTTTTTCCATCTGTTCAAGAACATACCAGTCATTGGAAAACATTCCAAAATATCATCGATGTTGTGGGATGTACACTTACCGTGTACCTGCGGGATCGGTGCTTGGACCCTTATTGTTTACAATGGGAAAACATAGACAGATTTGAGAACAACAGAACAAGACCTGAGTAGTATATGTGACTGGTTCAAATACAACAAACTAACAGTCAATACTCAAAAAACATATTATTTGCCTTTCACATCTTACCCAAATCACCTTCCAAACTTAGGAAGACTGGATATTGGAGACAACTCTCGTATAGAAGGAAAAAATCACTTGAAATATTCAAGAATAATAATTGATAGACACTTGAGATGGGATGTACATATCGAGCACGTGAAAAATAAATTGAGAGGTCTAATCACAAAATTCAAGTACTCAGTGGAATTCTTGGATATGAAAAACTTAAAAAAACTTTACTACGCACTTGTGCAATCTCAGGTTTCTTAAGGAATCTTAGGTTGGGGAGGTGTAACAGAAAATATTATACATGATTTGACTATCATACAGAAATGGATTCTGAGAATAATGTTGAAAAAGAACATAAGCTATTTTCAGAGACCAATGTTCTTGATATAAGACAAATAATTTTTCAACGAATTCTAATGTATATCTGTAAAACTAAAATCAAGTTAGCACCCATCGATCACCGTTATGTATTACTGTTGTATTCTATACTATATGAATAATATCATCTATATCACGAACAAGCTTTGAACCTTCAGTAACGTTTCATGTCTATTTTCAAAGTTGGATAGCCATTTTTCTTTCTGTATTCTTCTATTTTTGAAGATACACATTATTATTATAATTATTATTATTTTTTTCACTGTGGTGTGCGCTGGGCAGGCCCTATCCCCCGAAGTCCCGATATATTCGGGAGGGCGCACCAGGATTATCAACCAATGACCACTCCCCACACTGTGGGGTAAGTGATCATTGGATCCGAGAATTATGTGCCCTGAGCAAGCGCAGTGAGCCAAGAATGGCAGCATTCTGTATCTGTGCGACTAAGATTTCTGCCTTAGTGCGGCAAGCCGGTATGGTTTTGAGATTCGAGAGTAGAGAGGACATCATTCCACCAAGGACTCCAATAATCAGAACAACCATCTTGACAGAGTGATCTGGATAGTCTGCGGAGTTCGAAGAGAAAATCTCGATATATTATTATTATTATTATTATCATTATTATTTTTGACAAGCTGAAGACAGAACTTGCGAGATAACGGTCAAATTTGCAAAAAAATCTGTTTCACCAAGACAATGCACCGTCTTACACTTCAGCTGTTGCATGGCGAAAATCCAAGAATTACAGTTTGAACTGCTTGTCCATCACCAAATCTAGCCCCAAGCGACTTTTTTTTGTTCCCTCATCTGAAAATTGCGCTCGGAGGACAGAGTTCCTCGTCAAGTTGCAGCGAAAAACTCCAAGTAGTAATAGGACGGGTAACAGAGATGTGACGATAGCTGGAAGAAGTGTGTAGAGTTAGAAGGAGACTATATTGAAAAAAAATCTGAAAAAATATCTTGCATCTTTGTTAGTTCGGAAACTTTTTAAACCACTCTGGTATTCATGTGAAGTCTGTTTCTCAATCATATCGTTATCAAACTCTCAGCAGATGTTCGGTTCATTTTCATTACTCGGTTTTTTTCGAGTATTTGCGTCAGTGGCGAATGTAAACTCACATGTTACTGTTGACTTTATCTGAGGATATGAGCAGTTACGCATTGTTATTATTATCGTTCACGACCTGTCAATCAGGTCGTGAACACTTTCGCTCAAAGGAGACATGCGATTTCGTTGTATTGCTTTTTATAAAAGAACCTGCACCTTCCGTTACAATTGGTCCTGGAGTTTTCAGAATATATGGGATACTCCGGAATGCTCCCAATGGCTCAAAACGTATTTTTTCTGAAGAAATATCGATCCGGACTGAAGTGGATACTTGATTTTTCCTTTTCTAGGAGCCGTTTCAATTGTCCATCTCGCCGAAAAACTGCAGCTTTGGGCTTATTGCATTTTTTTTGAACATCCTTTCAAGACACCTAATAATCTTAAACCCTTTTGTAATTCTGTGCCTTATATTTGCATAAAACATGACGACTTGTCTCTGTCTCCTTGTTGCTGCTTTCATTAATTTTTTCTTTAGAAACTATATTTTTCAAAACGAACTGTCAGTTCAATTAATGATTATGGTGTATGAAAACAATTTTCAGGTAAGACTGAAAATAATTCAATTAGCATCATACTGTATCCTAGATTTCGAAACAAACAGTTATAAAATCATAGAATAACAAATTCCCAACACAATCATGACATTTAATCACTGTTAGAAAGAGAGGGACACTCTCTTTATCTGCTTAAATCACTGTTGTCGACCAACATCTTTGAATGGAATGGTAAAATGTGAAATTTGTAGCAATTTTTATTATTTTTTCCCAAATTTGTTATTGCAAAACTATGTTGAAGAAACAATATTATCTTGTGAAATTGATTATTACTAAGGTATTTTGATGCCTTGGACATAATACAACTGTGTTCCAGGCAGAAGTAGCATCCCAAGTACTCAAAATAGGGTCACTCCGATCTCAATGAAAACTCTATTTTCTTCGAGAAAGTGTTGGAACCTGAGATACTAACGACGATGAATAATTTA
>WOGO01000937.1:0-20107 GCA_015342085.1 Leptinotarsa defecta | reverse complement strand
GGAGCACTTCACTTATAGGTGTTGATTTCAACAACTCAAGACACTACACTTATGACTGTATTTTCATATAGTAACAATGTTTTCTTCGGATTTATGTTATATGTCACATATTTCATGGTCTTCTTGAATTTTTTTTGAATACATGAGCGAAAACTCATACTTCGAAAGAATTGTCTGGTGTGAAACTAGCAGCTATTTTACAGCATTTTTTTTAAAGTGGTGAAAGGAATAATTTCAAATTCGATACATACATGATCTCAAGTGAAATCATAAAAACAGATAATGATTTTTCATTGGGAAACATTAACTTTATTAGTGATAGGCAACTTTTTTTCTGTTTTATTAGGTTTTTGTTATTTGGAAACTGGGTGATACCGATTTAACAATAAGGAACATTTATTTTTTATGTTTGATAGATGAATATTTTCGTTTTCCGTTACAGATTCAAAAAACTGGTTGAGTCAATTTTGTCTCGTTTTGTTTCATATTAATACTTGGTATTTTCAGGCATATTTATACCCAAGTTTGTAAAGAATTCATTAAATATACTTGTTCTATCCTTATTATTTGTTAATATTTCACCGACTTCACTGGTTATTGGAGTGTTGTCTATTTGATTTTTTATTCCGCACTGTTATATCATTGATAACCGTCCAAATTTTTTTATATTCGTTTCCTGCTTCTGCTATTTTATTTTGATAAAATTAATCTTTTGGCGTTTTTTTCAAGGTATTAAGTTTATTTCCCTATTGTTTTTGAGTTTCATTTGAGAAATTTCTAATAATTTTTTTTTTTTCAGGCGATCCTTGTGTTCGATACATGTAATAAGACCAACTGAGATCCATGGTTTAATTTTTTTGTAGTATTTATTTCTGAAAGAAGTTTGCACTTTAGTTGACTCGATAATGTATTCATTTAATCTATCAATAAAGATTTGGTATGATAATTGTGACTCGTTTGATTCAAGGACGTTTTCCAATTTTCCTCCCTCTGAAATATTTTTTAATTTCTCATAGTTTATGTAACTTGTTTGTTTGTGCTTTTCTCTTTGGTGATTTCATATATAGGTAGATAAATATATATATAAGGTGTATAATGGTCTGTCATGTCGCTTAGAAATATGACAGGCTCAATCAATTTAATTTTTAAGTTGTTTTGTATTTTGGCGAAAATATGGTCGATCGTAAATGTTGTGCCTTTTGTAACTCTCGTTGGTTTGTTTATGTAGGATATGTAACCATTTGAGTTCATAATATTTTAATAATTGTTGGTATCATTTGATCCTTATTTTAAAATAGCGATATTTATATTCCCTACATATACTTCAAGGTTTTGTTCATGTAAACTATTTAAATATGCGTCTGGATCTTCCATATAACTTTTGGGGTCTGTTGCTGTGGGTCTATAATATGCCGCCAGACCTAATTTTTTTTCTGATAGTGTCCTATACAGCAAGTTGACCTAAAAAATGTACCCTCATTTATATGAATGGTTTTTACTTCTGCTGATAGTCTGATTTTAGTATACATTATTACACTATCACATTTATTTATAAGCGATTCGTTGTAGTGAATAATATAGTTTGGGATAGGAAAGTCATTGATGTTTTCAATATTTCCGGTTCCCGACAGTACAATTATATCTTAGAAATATTTTTTCTTTTCAACATAACAAAAGTTTATTATAGTGCCTTTATAAACTTCTAATATTGAAGTGGATAATTCCTATACCGTACCTGTTTTCATCAGCTCTCCCTTGTATTTAACTCCGGACGTTAGTTATCACATATTTTTGTGTCTATTTCAGCGTTATCGTCTAATGCATGCAAAAAATCTATCATAGTAGAATAATTTGTATGCTCCCAATAAGTGAAAGAAAATAAAAGAATTTTATATTTAGTTGAACATATGATAAGTAATAAGAGAAAAAAAAAATTGAATAAATTTTTAGCATATAATTTCTTCTAAGAGATATTCATTTATATTCATTCATTAGTAAGTGATGCGCTACCTGTAATATAATCATTGAACTTCTTCTAGTTGCGAGAATTTTGTAAAGTCATCTTTATTTTTAATGATATGCACTTTATTGTTTATATTGATATAGATTTTACCGTTGTGGGTCCATACATTTTTGAGTCCGAATTTTTCAATTGCTGTATTCAATTGTTTCACCCTCGACCCAGTTAAATCCTCCCTTATGATTATCCTTGTTCCTTTGAGAAACATTTTCTTTCCATAAACCGCTTCTTTAATATCCAAATCGTAGAGTTTCAGAAAGATTCCTCTTGTTTTGCTTTCTTCTTTCTTGCCAATCCTGTAGCATATAGAGATGTCCTTATTCAATAGATTTAGTAACATTTTTTTTTCAATTCATGTGTTTTCATTTGGTTTTTCTTCGAAGCTGAATATTGTTAGGTTATACGATCTCGTAGCTTGGTCCATCTGATCAAGTCTATATTCCATTTTATTTTTCTTCTTTAGCCACTTTCATTTCCTTTTCCAGGAGTTTAATTTCATTTTCAAACTTTTCATTCAGTTTGGAGTAATTTTGGTTGAGCGCTGCCACTGTGGATTCGACCTTCAGTAGTTTCTCATTTATGGTTTTTGTTATAGCCTCAGTGACTTCGTTTACTATTCAAGAGATAAGAATATCACTTTTTATGCACTTGGTCACCACTTGATTCACAGCTGATTCTCTTTCTTCACTGATTTCCCTTAATAGAAGCATATTCCTGTTTCTAGTTTCATCAATTTCAAAAGCAGAATAACACATTGTTACTAATTTTCACTTTTAAAAATTTTTATTTGCCGTAATAAATCCTTCATTCACATATATTCGAGAGCATCAATTTACTCTACTCACTAGCCATGAACACTAACATGATCTACAACTATCATATTTTTTTAATCAGACATTATTTAAACTGATATTCTTTTTGTTATATGAGAGTTTAATGAGGTTTTTTATGAATTTCTGTTTTACATTGAAAATTTCGAAAAGTAGACTATTTCAGTTGCATGTTACGTACCTTCATTTACTTGCTACTTCCCCTTTTTTTTTTCATGAAAATCGTTCAATTTCTTCAAAATTGTATTTTTTCCAGCAAACGTTATAATTGTTCATAAAACGTGAAACTGGAACTGTTGGCGTAGACTAAATCCAAAACAAGCACTTTTACCAGACACCAAAACTACAATACTCTACTTGACACACATTTTATCAACCAATTTGGCATCTTTAGGAGACGAAGTAAACTGATTGTTTATGAAACTGAAGGATAATTAGGGTTCACAGTTGAGACGATTCAGGATATGGCTGCTTATTGAAAAAGGAGTCACCCAAATTGTTCTGAGTCTCGATTGTGGAATTACTATTTACTAATTCAATACCTAAAAGATAGCAAACCTGTCTTCGGACAGGTTTGCTATGATTTTTTCGCAGGACGTCTTCATTGGTTCAGTTAATGGTGTGACAAAATTAAACAAGAAATGAATGTATTCTCTAATTTATACGGTTATGGAAATGAATGCAATGTCTAATTTAAATGGTTATGAAAACGTTAAAGAATGACACCTCCTTTTTTGCCCTTTAGAATGTGCCTTCCACAATTATATCAATGATTGTAGTGTGTGTAGTGTTTTAAGTAAAAGAACATAGAATTAATAAGAAAGTACCATTTGAAGTTAATGAATATGAAAGCCTAAAAATGGTGACGATCCTTATGCCTTGGGTCAAGCTAAGAGAAATTTTTGAAATTTGGAAGCATAATTACTATGACTTTTGTAATATTACCAACAAATAATAACACTCTAGTAAAAGGATTCTCTCAGTAGAATAGAAGTAATTATTCAATGAGGACATTCAAAATAAGCAAGGTCTGTAGCATAGGATCGTGAAATGAAGGTATAATTTTACATGTTTCATCACCAAAAGTGAGTATTTGAAGAATTCAATTTCCCAATTTTGAGTAGCCATACGTCTGACCAGAGTGCAGAGTTTGGACTTCAGATTCGTGATCAGTGGACAAAAATACAAAAGTTTACTGAATGATTCTATAAAAACTAGCACGAGCCAATAACGAAAAGTTACCAAAAACTTCAGTTTTAATCCAACTCACCCACAAGTCAATCCATACTTCTCCATGATATATGCCAATACCAAAGTCGCACTCCTAGAATTCCCAGCATTACCATGAACAAGCACTTTACAATTGTTAGATAGAGCTTCGTCAATAAATTGTCGTACTTTGGGAAAGAATCTAATGATATTTTCAGTAACATTATCTGCAATGTCAAGTGTTAAATAGGCAAAAGCAGGATCAGCTACCTGCGGCTTTATAAAATGCGCTTCAAATTGCTGTCGGACGCACACAACATAATTGATACCATTTTCTAATAGGCAGTTTCTGTAAGCTGATGTGAATGGACCAAGATATACTCCAGGTATGATTTCTTGCATTGTTCCATGGAAATAAAAGTGGTGGGATTTATGGGACGGGTATGGAGATCTTGAATTAAAGGATGGGTTTGTATCGCTCCCTACATTTTTCTGAAACAAAATATTAGGTAGCTAAAAACGTTCGTTAATATGGGGTGGAGTTTGGTAATATAATTGTTAGAAACCTCACCTCGCCTTGTAAGAAGTTACCAGGAGTAATATCAATCATTTTATTGCAACTAATAAAACACTAGAACATTTACCAATAATGATTACTCCAGCAGCTTATTGTTCTGGAAACCAATATTCGTTCTTATCGAAAAACCCATTACGAGCATCCCATCAGCCACTACTCACTTCACAAGTTCGTGAAGCTAATGAAATGAAGGATGAAGGATCTTCTTCTTTTTTTTCTTTCTTCTTCTTTTTTTTCTTTCTTCTTCTTTTTTCTCTTTCTTCTTCTTTTTTTCTGCGAGGTTACAAAGTCGTTCATTACCAATTATTCGTTCTTAACATATAGTTCATTCTTCATTGTTAACGTTCCAAGTTTTTCTATTCAATTATTGTAACAGTGTTTGAAGAAATTAAATAATTTTTTCAAAAGTGAATTGTGAATAACAAGATATAACAAATTGGCGCAGTCCTGAACGTTGCTAGAACAAGAAAATTCTAACAAGTAGTGGTGGAATCCAGCCCTTCAAGGGAAAAAAACCAAGTCCTCAGAGGAAACGCAGAAACAAGAGAACCCGAGGAGTCATCGTTTGAAGAAAACCACAGAAGAAACACCTAGCGAAGCCCCTGGTGGAAATTTCGAGGAAAGACGACTCACCAATGAAACAAATACACGACGGAAAAACAACAACTAACTCAGCTAAATGCCATGCAGAAAGTTGAAGTAAAACCATCAGACACCTGTGCAACGTGTTTGAATTATATTTGTTTGGTCGTGATACTTAGACGATTCACTTCGTTTTGAAGAGAACATGCCCGGTACTGATGATGGGGCAAGTACCCCGAAACCGGTCTATCGGTTGGTCGGATCGACCAAATGAAATTAGTTTATACTTTTCATAGTGGGAAATAACTTGCGACGAATCTTCCAAATCGAAGACGTTGCACCAGGTGTCTGATGGTTTTTACTTCAACTTTCTGCGTGGCATTAGCTACGTACCTACCTAAGAGGTAAGGTTTGAAGGTGATTGACAATGTTTCGTGATGAACTTCACTAGTTCGGACTTCCATTGTCTACTAGGTAAGGTGTTGTCACCTGAACCTGGAGCATGTCATATGCACCTCTCCGGAATATTGATCATTATTCCGACTCCCACGCCAGAGTATGTGCTTGTGGAGTTGTTTCCTGGCTTTGTCTGCAGGTGGCACAGTGGACATCCCACTGAATCAACTGCAGAAAAAGTTTATGACTAGCTAGAATTATATTTGTTTGGTCATGATACTCAGACGATTCAATCGTTCTGAAGAGACCACGTCCGGTACTAATGATGAGGCAAATGTATCATATGTATAGTTATTGGTAACATTGTATAGAGTAGTAGTTGACAACACTGACTCGGATGAAGTCGCGCCCCGCGCCAGTAATAGATAATAGGACATGGCACATTTTTGTAATGACCATTTGTCAATAAAAGCATATTAACAATTATCATTGGCTGTAAATGTAACATGGTGTCAGGTAAATTGGATTGAACCCGAACCCTGGAGTGTGCAATTGAATATCAGAGAATCATGGAATTGTTATTTAAATCACCTGAGGCCTTGTGTATTCAAGGTGACCTAACTGTTAATTACGTCAAGGACGTTTACAATTCATTCACATTGACAGAAGAGGAAAAGAAATGCTTCAATAATCAGACCCTAATGGACGATTGTTTTTGCCGAGTAGTTACGTTTTGATAGTGTATTCTGTAGGTGTTGTATGATATCTTTTTCCATACCATTATTATTACCAGAGGATGTTCCAGGTGCCTTATTGAAAGACAATCTGTTGATTGAAGACTATTCAGTTGCAGAACTCCAAAGATGGTTAGCTTTTTCTATCAGAACATTCCCGTTCTACTGAATACAATAAACAATAAGTGAATACAACAATAAAATTTCATATGGTATATGACATATGACGGTGAAATGACAGAACTACCACTATTAAACTTAAAATTCCCTAAGATTTTATATATTTGTCCATATCAACTTTAATACTTTGATTCATATATCCGGGACTATCCAGATATCTATAAAAATAAAAATTCTTCATTCAGGTCCGACTTTGAATCATTCCAAAAAAGGTCTAGAAAATTTCAATCGATTTAGACCCGAAAATTTTGTAGTGGCAACACTGAATAGGGGTATGGGATCGATACGTATTTAATACATATTTCTTAGATGTTTGGCAGATTTTTTTTCAATTTCGATAAAAAATTATAGAAAGTTATATTATAATTAGAATAATTCAACTATAAAATAAAATATAAAATAAAAAAATCATGTAAATTCAAAAGGCGCATCCGGAAACATTCATAAGAGTCTTCAAGTCGGCACTCAACTGAAGCTCAATTATTTTTTAAATACGTTTTGTAGGAAATGAAAGAGCTAATTTGAATTCATGGCGTCGTTAGCGAGTGGTACAGTGCAAATTCCCACCCGGCAATTCATTCTGCGGCATTAGAGCCGTGATTGATTGCTTGCATGATATATTAATTTCCATGTTTATGCCAGTGCAGGTGTTAATCTAGAACGTGATACCAACTCTGTAAATGAGGATTTTAGTCAATTTGCAGAGAACGGGGAGATTGACGGGAGATACGCAAACAGTGTTGTTGTGATGAATCGAATGTTCTGTAATAACACAAGCAGTCGCTTGCAACCTCAGTGGCATAGGCCAATTCTGATCGAAACAGATGATATACCACCAAAAATCGACTACTTTTAAAACAAAATTGGATGAATCTATGGTAAACACCTTTTCTTCACTAGAACAAAAATACTGTCTGTCAAGAATTCATTGAGAAAATCGAAGATGTAAGGTTGCGAAATGCTGAGGTTTGTTATTTCCAAGTATCCAGTAGAATATCTCAATGATCTTTATGAAACGAATGAACTGTATAGTGGAGTAGTCGAAGAGTTTATACAGCTCATACGAATTTGCCTAGGATAGAATTGCTTCCAGTTCGCTAACCGTTTTCACAAGCATCATGAGGATTCGGCAACGGCCAACATGTTATCTTTTTGCATGGCTGATCTGTTCATGAGCAGATTTGAAATGAAAGCAAGAGAAGAGTTAAATTACTTTCCACGAACTTGGATCCAGAACGCGGATGATGTATTTGCCATTTTCGTCACGAATAGAATTGTGGTAGAGAGTTTTGAGAAACGCCAATAAGGGTTTGGAATTTGATGTATATAGAAATAATATTTGTACTTTCAGATATTTCCTTAGCAGTTCCAACCATTGCCCACAACAAAAAATGGCGGGACTCCATTTTCCTATTCGTAAGCTGGACACCTTCAGCAAAGAAATATATGATATCAAAAAGGAAGTTATCAAGAAGATAGCTGAAAGTAACGGATATCCTCCAAACATGGTGAATAAGTTAATTGGGAAGAGAAAATAGAGAGAGTTTCTTCGTGAATCCTCGACTTTTCAGAAAGAAGAATCAAAATTCATAATTCTTTCATACGAACCAAAATACACCAAAACATTGATAAACATTTTTGAAAAATTAAATGAGAAAATGTCTTTCAAAACTGCTCGTGTACTTCAACATTACCGCCACAGAATATGTGAGAAGTGTTTGAATTTGCTAAAACTAGTTCATAACACGTTTAAAGATGTCTTCGAAAGATTAGAAACCAAAAAATGTAGAATGAGATCTATGAACAGTGATAAATGTCTCATTTCAAGCAAGTTTCTGTTCATACTTTTACGTAGTTACAGGTGGAAAATAGGTGAATATTAGATATCCATCGGCCCCCCATGCCCCCTCCCGGGTTGAATGTCCTGAAATGAAATCTTCCTCACACGGTTACTGTGTACAGAACATCCCATCGCTTCTATCCACGCCTGCTCCTCCAGAGCGGCCCTCAACTCACTGATGGGCACTGCAAAAGAAGTAGTTTGAGATCTGGTCAAAAAGTTTTTATACTTACCGGAGCCGCCGCGACTCTCGGGGGTAGTCTCTGATTCTACTTGGATGGCATCTTGTGTTTGTCTCTCTCTCTCGGAATCTGGGGTCATCCCTGTTTAGCTTCGTATAGGTCGCGTAGCGCTGGATTGTCGTGTGATCGGATTCTGTTGAACACGTTTTCTGCGTGTTCTCTTATATACGCGTCTACTTAGTAGATGTTCAGATCCAGGTCCCGAATCGGGACCTGGATCGGTATAAATCTCGGAGCACTTACGGCGGCTCGCACGCACGCATTCATAAACGTCTGGATATTTCGTATGTATGTGGCATTGGCCGCGGTGGTAGTGCGCCCGACTCACGATCGGAAGACCGTGGGTTCGATTCCTGCCTCGACCAGATATTTTTCTCGAAATGATTCAGCTGGTTGAAGCTGGGATGATTCTGCAACCGTGTTAGGTATTACACGTTAAAAGGTACGACCTAGTTAGTACTTAGTTCGCACAAGGTTCTCAACATCTGAGAGTTGTCTTTCGTATGGGGGCGACAGCTGATTAATGGAAAAACAGATTTTAAACAGATTTTTTATGTCGCTGCACACTGGCCCCATGCAGTGTAGGCATACAGGATTATTGGTAGTAATACGGACTTCATTATCAACAACTTCACATGGAGTCCCATGTTGCTTTTGCGACCTATAAATAGACATTGATTTTGTCTGGCGGCTCTTGCCAGCCCTATTATTTATCTGACGTATGTGTGTCCTAAACGGTAGTCTTTTGTCGAGAGTGACTCCCGGGTATTTCGCTTCGTTGGTTCACGGAATCTCTTGTCCGCTGAAGGTGTACCATCCTACGGATGAACAGGATTGCCTGACTCTTGTCAGGGTTTATACTGATCTTCTAAAGGTTGACCCATTCCTCTAATATGTTCGCCTGCTGTTGCAAGTATCTGGTAATTTGCGCATGGCTAGTTGATCTCGCTAGTAGAGCTGTGTCATCCACGTATAGAGTGCCAACTTGTTGAAGTTGTTCTCAGGCTTGGGCACGTCTGCTGTGTATAGCGAGAAGAGGTGTGGCGAAAGGACTGCACCTTGTGGGATCCCTGCTTCCAGCAATCGCATGGTGGAGATTTCTTTTCCTACTCTGCAGGGGCATCGCCGGTCAGCTAGAAAAGATTCGATTAGTCTTACCATTAATTAGTCCGGTGTGCCAAACTCTGTCGAAAGCTTTGGAGACGTCTAGGAATATCGCTCCGGTGTGGTATCCTTTGCCCAGGTTGAAACTTTCTGTCGCATAGTCACTAACTTCAGGACTTGCAGCTCTGTCGAGTGTTCGGATCTGAAACCGAACTGTTCATCTGGTAATATTCCCACTTCGCTGGTTTGGCCTTCATCCATCGGGTGGCAAATAATATTAGAACCCCCATTACGTGAGGTAATGATTTGTCCAGATGCATATGAGAACATTTAGAATCAGTCATAAATCTCCTGGTTAGCAAAAATGCGCGTGGAGAGACAGTATTTTTTTTTGATGAGATGAAAAGTGTTTTCAATAGAAGGTTGGATTAGTTTGTTAATAATTCAAGACGTGAACTCATATAAAAGCCGTTTATTTTATTATGTTGTAACATTGCTATAAACTAACCGTAACAGATAAGAAGACGATTGAATGAGAAAAAAGGTGACTATCGTGGGTAACATTACATTGGGCAAAGAAGATTCACCAGCTCTCCCTCTCTCGAACTATACAGGGAAAACTAAAAGTGTTGTTTTTGTTTTTTTACGAATAGATTGGTTATTTCACAGAATATGGGAAATAATGAAACAGAAAATTTATTGCATTCAAAATTCACTAAGACGATGTAATAATAAATGTTCCAGTGAACTTTCGTTTCAACACAGCCACCATTAACTCCTTTTTTAAATTCAGAAGTATATCCCACTTGACATTTTCAAAGGTTTTATTTAAAATAACCAACATCATCGGTGATGAATATTTTCAATTACGGTCCTGTCGTTAGTTCTTTTGTGAAGTATTTTGATTTCTTCAAAACGTATTCAAGTATTGTAATTTTATCGCTTCATCAATAAATTATATTGAAAAATAAATAACGTTGAAACGGTTTCTTTCGTATGGATACTATCAAAAACTTTTCAGGTAAAAAAGAGGCTCTAGTAAAAAATTCAACCAGAATGGAATTTCATCAGCGGCTTGTATCTAGAATTGGATTAATATTCTAGGACACAACCCAGTAAAATAAATAGTAAGTACGTACTTAGTAAGTACGTACATAGTATCCTGAAAGCAATCAGGTCAAGATGATAACATTCATGATTTCATTCAATTTATCTCTGAGTAAAAAAAAAATCATTCTGCTCGTTGGATATTCACGCCCAACTTGGAACATGAAATTAATCACGCCCAATTTTTTTCTTATTTTCAAGTGCTCGTTATTTATTCAAACAAGATCCTGGCATTATATTTCGTGTATCGCGTGATAATGACTGACGCATTGAAAAAAAGTTATACTCGATGGGGTCAGAAAAAATCTTCGCATTTCTCAAATAGCTCACATAATAATTCAATTATTCCAAATAACAGAGTCAGAATGAAAATAAACATTCACTTGCGTGTTAGCAATAGAGTAAACTACATTTTGGTCACGTATCGTTCAGGACCGGCCTGGCCTCTGGCAATACATAATATATTATTGTTTTGAACAAAGTTCTTCATTTATGTTGATTGGCATCATTCAATTGTGAACATATTGAATATTTTTACACTGACAAAAGTTAAAAGAAGGAATATGTAAAAATAAGAGTCTATCTGAAACTACCATTTCAAGAGCATTGTATTACTAATAAATGTTTTGATTTCTGAACGGGACAATCATCAACGAGGCAAGAAATCATTTTTAGTACTTTTATATGAAAGAGGCACTCGCTGCAGAAAGGGAACTTTCAACTTTTGTTTTTCAAATCACTCGAGAGGTATTTCAATTCCCTACACTACGACAATTACGGTTTTGAATTTCGAAGTTATTGGTGTATGAATAGGAGACTAGAAAACATGGTAACTTTGCAACCAAAAGAGGATTGAAGAACTTTAAATTCTAGTTTTGGCGAATATTTCAAAAACAACCACAGATATTCTAGATCTGTAGGAAATAGGAATTGTCTATTTCAAATGACCTTGTGAGTTTTATTTTAAAACACACCTTAAGATTTGCTATCCACAAACTTCATTTGAGAAATATATCACATGTTTTATTAACACAGTAGCTTCTTCAACAGTGATTTGAATTCTACAAGTTGCTTTTTTGCTAATATTCATGTACTACAGTTAACTATAATTGAGACTACCTCCATCAAATTACCTATACATCTAGAACTGTTATATACCTGAGATACCTCTTCAATTATGATTACCTTAAGCACATTACTTCACATCAATAATAATATTTTCTCGGTTTTTTAACAAAACAAGTTCAATAATGGTGATCTATTCAAATCCAGTTGGTCATTCATTAGAATGCTTGAAGTTTTGAGTTTAATAATTTCCATTGCTTTCAAATGATTCAGTTTCAAACCTTTATTTTACATGTGTAAAATTTCGAACTCTTCAATAAAGATATGATTTTTTTCTAAAAGATGATTTGAATATGTTGAACTTGTTTTCTTAGTTACATAGCTCATATGACGTTCCTGGATTCGATTCCAAAATGTTCTACCAGCTTAACCAATATAGGTATACCGTAGGACACGTTACACACTTTGATTTATTTACTTCTGATTTTTCGAATTTAGATGTTTTGTCTTTATTATTTTCAACTAACTTTCCCAACGTATTACTTGTTCTATATGCAATTTTAATATCGCGTTTACTCAAAAATGAAGCCACTTTTTCAGTTGTTTGTTCAAAATACGTTGAAGCTCTTTAATTTTGATTTTGATTTTTTAACTTATCAACAAGAAAAAACAGGAAAGTTAGTTGAAAATGATAAAGGCAAAACATCCACATTCTAGAAACCAGGAGTATATAAATTGGAAGTGTGGAACGTGTCCCAAGGTATATATTGGTCAAACTGGCAAAACATTTATGAATCGAATCCAGGAACATGATATGAGATATGTAAATAAGAAAACATAAATTTCAACATATTCAAATCATTTTTTAGAAGAAAATCATATCTTTAACGAGTTTGAAACTTTACACATAGAAAATAAAGGTTTGAAAATCAATAAACTTAAAAATTCAAACATTCTAATGAATGACCAACTGAATTTGAATAGATCACCATCATTGAACTTGTTTTCTTTTTATTGATTTAAAAGTGAGGTGATATGCTTCAGGTAATCATAATTGAAGAGGTACCTCAGGTATATATAAGTTGTAGAGGTTCAGGTAATTTGATGGAGGTAGTCTCAATTAATTGTAGTTACCTGTGGTATATAAATATTAGCGGAAGAAGCAACTTGTATTAAAATCACTGTTGGAGAAGCTACCGTGTTGGCGAAACACGTCGTGATATGTTTCTCAAATAAAGTTTGGAGGTCAACTTGTAAGGCGTAGTTTATGAAATTACTATGGATCTACATCAAGTAACGGCCGAATCAATCAGAATCCACAAAATAAAAATCCACAAATTTGATTAAATTGCAGTTGAGCTTGAATCTGAGCTAAGCTGAGTATGTGTAGACCATATTTCACTTAGAATTACTTTTCATGGCCTTCTTGATAACATAATCGAGAAACCTGAATTCACTTCTTTCAGAAACTTCATTATTCACCTTATACTGTGTATGTTTACATCGAGTGAAGTTATCAAGGAATGTATCGTATTTAGGTTTACGATATCGATGCATAGAGTTATTTTGAAATATTTTCTGAAATGCAGGATTCTTACCTAGTAGAAGCGTGACGTATCAAAATTAGGTTTTTTGAAATGGGATGACTGATATAGCTTTCTATAATATATTGAAAATCTGTTGAAGATAAGGTGAGAAAGTCAACTGTTTCTATGGTTAATGAAAACTTATTTGAAGAATCTGTTTTATTATGATATCGAATAATAATTTGTCTACTATCTTTTTTATATAGAGCTGGATTGAACGAAATTCGAAAATATTTTTGTTCTGGATTTTTCCGAATGGAATTCTCAACGTACTTTGAAGAACGTTTTATGTGGAGTCATCGATGTTTCTTCCTGTTTTTTGAGGATAAAACCTTCCATAATTTTAAAAATAAACAAAGCTGCTGAGTAACAGGAATATAGGGAAAATGTTTTTGGTTGAATTATTATTAATTCGATAATGAAAAAAAAATACATTTTCAAAATATTTTCATGTTATTTTTGGAATCACTTCTGAACCAATTCAATATTGTATGTACTTTTCTAGGGAAATTCGAATATGAAAAGCAGTAAGTATGTGTCATTTGATTCTAAAAACTCAATATCCATTCGTAGCCTATTTTCTGGATACCCGTCATATTGGAAAATATTTTAGAAAAGCCTAGCGCATTGATGTCTGAAACTTTTATAAGTCACATTTTTGTTAACTTTACTTCTTCATCATAAACTACCAATGGAAGCTAGATGTGACACAAAATTTATAAATTATTTTATGAATCATACCAACCTTTTTTGTATATACAGTGTGTCTCACTTCTCATGGAAACACCCCCGTATCTTCCGTAATATTCGAGATAGAACGATGAAACTGTCAGGACTGATGGAAATGCTTAAAATGCACCTACCACCTGAATGGGGTTGGCCAAGGTGATATACACTGTCCGCCACTCGCGATGGAACACCCAATTTTTACGGTGAAACAATCAATTTCAAATGATTTAACTATTGACAATTTTATATTTTCGTGCCTTCTATGAAATTTCCCTCCCATCGAACACATTTTTCTATGCGCCTTCTATTATTTCCTCCAACTCTTCTAAGTTCTCTAGGTGTGATTTCACTACACGCTTGTATAATTCTTGCACGGAGATCTTCCTTATTTGTTGGCCTATCCTTATAAACTTTATTTTTCAAGTTTCCTCATAAATGAAAATCTAGTGGAGTTAAATCTTGGGATCGTGGTAGCCATACTACGAGAGGGCTATTGAGGGGTTCTAAGATCAATATCAAATACATTTGAAAAAATATCATCAATTTTCACTATAATATTACGGTTTTCGAGGAAAGAAAGAAACCAGTCGTTAAGGTAGCCACGAATACCCAACTTATCTAGTTTTCTGCTAATTATCGAGAAACATTCGCACAGGTGATATGCAATGAGAAGAAGCTTCACCTTATAGAAAAAGTTCCCCATTTTGCAATAGAAGATCTAACAGGTTAGCGGCGTTAATGCTTGGCATGACTTGATTATGATTGTGTGAAAGCGATTTTTCGGCTTTTTTGGCCGTGGTCTGCAGGTTTTTATGCCTCACATTTCGTCTACTATTGCGGCAGACATTATCAGAGGCGATGTGGTAACGGTCGCAGTAACAGGAACAACTCGAGCCCCAACTCGGGCACTGCGATCGTTACCACATCGCCTTTGATAATATCTACCGCAGTAGTAGACGAAACGTCAGTTATAAAAACTTGCAGATCACGACCAAAAAACCCGGAAAATAGCTTATACACAGTTGTCTCCGGCCGTGAAAGTTTGATTATGATTATTCAGCAAATTGAAATGTCCCCCAACATTTAGGTTTGCTTTTGAGAATAATAGTCTCTTATTCAAAACTCCTGAACAAACATTCAGTTATATTGGATGTAAACTTGGCGCGCTAACACCTGGGTTGAAAAGTCCCGGGCCTAAGAAAAGAAACGCTTGTTCAAAATTGAACTTATTCATCAACGTAATCTTCATCAAGAGCCACACAATTATTCATCGCCGCTCTGACATTTCAATACCACTTTTGTAGAACAATTTATATTTTACCCTAAAATAGGCCCGAGTTTCATTCGACCGAAATTTCTTACTGGTGAGCTTCTTTCATATGTTTGCCAATAGTCACTGGGAGCCAAATCTGGCGAATATGGTATATGTGAGCCCATTTCATGCAATTTTGCCATCGTTTTCATTGATTTGTGACACTATGTAATGTCTTGATGAAGCAGCATTTTCTTTTTCTTCAAATGGGGGGTTTTCGCAATTTCGGCCTTCAAACGCTCCAATAACGCTATATAATATTCACTATTGTTGTTATTTCCCTTTTCAAGATAGTCGATGAATGGTACACCAGCCTATTGTTGTGCTTTCGGGCGCTTTGGTTGAGGTTCATCAGTTGCTCTCTACTCAGATGACAATCGTTTTGATTCCGCAGTGAAGTGATGGATTAATGTTTCATCCATTGTTACAAATCGACGCAAAAAATCCGGTTTGTTTGTTTAAACATGGCCAAATACAGCTCAGAATTATCAAGACATTCTTGTTTTTGGTTAACAGTGAGCTTGCGCGGCACCTACTTTGACCAGAAGTTTCTCATAGTCAAATGCTCATGCAATATAAAGCCGATACGTTCTTTTGATATCTTTACAATATCGCTAACTCACGCATTTTCACTTTTCGGTCATTCCAAACATTTATGTGGATTTTTTTTAATGTTTTCTGGTATAACTGCCTCATTTGGTCCACTGCGTTTTGCATCGTCGGTGTCTCTATGACCATGTTTGAAGTCTGCAAACCAACGTTTAATTGTTACGGAGTCCTTATAACACTTTTCAAGACATTGCTTCTCTTGAACGGTATTTTTTCCATAAAGAAGCAGTGTAAAATTAAAACACCAAGTTATTTTTGATCCATTAAAAAAAAACAAAGTATTGTCACTCTCAGCACAATAACTCACAAACTTATGAGTAGAATATCATGAAATTTCAATAGCTTTCTTTTGAAGGTTAGAGCTTAATGAAAAAGCGGTGAATGCAATAAGACTAGCGCTATTTGTTAGGTTAGGTTTTGGATTTGAATAACTACAATACCAGACGTTTGTTTGAAGGAAGTTGACAATGTTTCTCGGTGCATTTCATTAGTTAGAGATTGGCTGAAAAATAACAATTATAATAAGCAAAAAAACTGAAATTACAATGAAATAAAATACAAGCAACAATCAAAAAATTAAAAAGAAAATTAGAAAATGAAACTGTTAACATGGGATGGAAATTAAAAAATTATCAATAAGAAATGAAAATTAAAAATTAAAAAGATTCCAAACCAAGTTAATT
This sequence comes from Leptinotarsa defecta, assembly GCA_015342085.1. NCBI lineage: Eukaryota > Metazoa > Arthropoda > Insecta > Coleoptera > Chrysomelidae > Leptinotarsa > Leptinotarsa defecta. Next base: position 3,302 of record WOGO01000937.1, on the reverse strand, counting down.
CACGACGTTTCGATTGTTAGTATTCACAGTCGTCTTCGGGTGATAACTGGACTTATTCCTGCACGTTGTCTTGATTTCAATCAGGTTGGAGCCTGGCTCCTTTACCCTTTGAACTGAACTGGACTTATTCCTCCGAGATCTGACTATTTGTAGGTCATTCGAGTGATTTTACCTATCCCCTCTTTCCTCTCTCCGCTTCATCGGTTTTAGCGGAAGCTGACCGTTTGACGATAGATGGTCGTGTTTTGCTTGTTTAGTGGTTTTCATATGTTGCGTATATCTACGCTAGCTTGGATAAATACGTTGTTGGACAACATATATGCGGCTTCTCTGATTTTTCTCCTAAAACAGTGTTCCTCTTTGTGGACGATTTCAGCTTGAGCCCATTTGATGTTACGTTGATGAGTCCAAACGTGCTCTGCTATTCCTGATTTGCTGGTTTCTTCTCGCTGTATATGTTTCTTATGCTCGGCAATGCGAACTTTCAATGGCCTCTTAGTTTCACCGATATATGATTCTCCGCACTCGCAGGGTATCCGGTAAATGCAATTTTTGAAATCGCAGTCCGCGTTTGGTGGCCTGATTTTGTGAGGCTGCTACGGATAGTATTCCCAAATCTGAAACATGTTGATGAGCCCAAACGTGCTCTGCTATTCCTGATTTGCTGGTTTCTTCTCGCTGTTTGTGTTTCTTATACTCGGTAATGTGAACTGTCAATGGCCTCTTAGTTTCACCGATGCATGATTCTCCGCACTCGCAGGTTATCCGGTATATGCAATTCTTGGAATCGCAGTCCTCGTTTGGTGGCCTGGTTTTTGTGAGGCTGCTATGGATAGTGTTCCCAGATCTAAAGCAGGTCCTGATGTTATACTTGGAACCAATCCTTCTCATCCTTTCCAACAATCCTGTGATGTAGGGAAGTACAAGTACTGGTTGTGGCGGCAGCTCTTCCTTGTGGAGCTCTTGCTGTCTTCTAGTGAAAGTCTGTTTTACCATCACTTTGAAGTACCTATTTTCATCTCGTGTTAACAGTTTAATTTTCTTTTTGATTTTTTTAGTTGTTGCTTGTATTTTATTTCATTGTAATTTCAGTTTTTTTACTTTATATCATTTTTCTATTCCATTCGTACTCAAAGTCATTTGAAGATGTTCCAGTTCTTCCTCTGAATGCTTTGGTTCACATATTCTTTGAGCCCGTTCAGTTAGAGTAGAGGTGACTTCTCTTCTGACTAGGATGGTGGTTTGATAGTAATCAAACAGTAACAACAACAACATATGATCAAACAGTAACTCATTTTCTAAAAGGGTGCATTTAAAAAACTCTGATGATAAAACTGAACTGATTTAATATCAACAACTTCAGCAGTAATTAGCTGATGGAATTGAAGAGCATATTGTGTAACTGAAGAAGAAAATTTCCATCATAAATTCTTATTTCTATTATTTTCATTAGTATCATAGTGTAGTGCTCAGTATGAACATTTCAAACAGTTAAATTCATTTGTTCAGGTTGACTTTCTAGTTTGGAGTTGAATAAAAACTTGAAAGAGTATTTACATATTCTCCAGACATGTTTTCTCTTCATTATGTCAGAAAAACTACAGGGTTGGATAATATCTTCAAAAAAAGTTATATATCTTCAAAGAAGGTATTTACTTTCAAAGAATGAATAAACCTTCAAAGAAGGTATTATCCAACGAATAATACCCTCAAAGAAGGTATTATTCGACTATTATTTCCATTTGAAATTTTTGACATGAGAGTTACATAAAAACACTGAAATTAGCGTGTTTCACAAAATTTGTTTTTACTAAGACAACATTTAAGCACTTCAGGAAAATCCTTAAGGCGCTCTCAGAGCCGTGCCTGTGTGAAAGTAGCGATTCACATTGGATTTGAATCGCTGTAGATTATATCCTTTTGGAAAAACGTTTTCAGGAAGTTTATTCCACATGAACGCAGTTCTCCAAATGAAAGAGTTCTTAAACAGTGGAGTTCGAGGTGTAGTGAGTTGAACCTCAAAACGATGAGCAGCCACAGTCCGTCGCGTATTTCTTATATGTACCGCCCTTGGTGGAATCAAATGTGCCAAAAGTCACTTGAACACTTCTTGTGAACGTATCTATAGAAGAAAGACAAATCTCCAACCTTTCTTCGATGTTCCAGGTTATCAAGAAACAGTGCCCGATTACACGGAACTGAGGCCGTGGGGGTCAAAATTCAACTGAGCAGGGATTGTCACAGAATAATCTTGGTTTACAACCCTCCGAACAATCACTTACTCCCAGATGAATTGCTGATGGAAAGCAACATTCCGACAATTGCTGCTGGCAACTTCAATGCCAAGCACAGACCATGGAGCAGAGCCACAAATCGAAACGGCCAAGCGCTCCATGCGCATGTTGACCGGCATGAATATCTTGTGCTGGGACCAGATGAGCCTACGTACTATCGCGGGCAAACTAGGCCTGATATACTTAACATCGCGCTTCTCAGAAACGTCTCTCTGACTAGCGAAATTTACGTTCTGCCGGAACTGGATTCAGATGATAAACCATGAATCCTGGTATTGGGCGATGATCTTCCTTCCCCTGATTATCGCATGAGATCTAAGATGGACTAGGATGTATTCACAGCCCAGCTCGGAGAGATGCGTGCCCCTCCTGAGGTACTCGACTCTCCCGACGAACTCGACGCGGCAGTTGAACGTTTCGAGCTTTCTGTGGATGATGCGTTTCGAGCGGCCACCTCCAGGGAAGAGTGTCCGCTGAAGAGCTATAATGAGTTTCCTCCTCGTATCAAAGCCTTGATACGAGAGAAAAGTCTCTTGAGAAGGCTCCATCAACGAACCCTTTTACCAGGAGACAAAATTGCGGCAATAGGATGACTAACCAAGTCAAGCAGGCCATCATTGATCATCGAAACCAAAAGTGGGAAGAGCTCTTGGAATCCTTCGAACCTGGCGAGCTTTGGCGTGTCAGGCCTTTGACAGTGTTTGGCACGAAGGCCTTCTGCACACAATGAACGCGTTCAACCTGCCTCGGGGCCAGACCCGGTGGATTGGGTCTTTCCTGAAAGATACAACTTTTCAGGTAGAGGGCTATCTGTCTGCCAATAGAGAGATCCCCACGGGAGTGCCACAGGGGGCTGTGCTCTCTCCGACGCTGTAATCTCTTTACACCTGTGACCTCCCAAGGTCCGAGCGTGTGAAGATATCCCGGTATGCCGATGACACGGCTCTTCTCTCGTCTTCCATGAGTCGGGAGCTCGGCGTCGTCTACATGCAACGTGCATTGGACGAC